>VDFB02274355.1:0-19290 GCA_007258455.2 Sequoia sempervirens | reverse complement strand
AACACTTCCAATGCCCAGGGAATTGGTGATAAAGGTACTAAATCATGACCTAGCTCAAGGGGAGGTTCAGTTTCCCTTCTTGAACAATTTTTCAATTCAGGAGAATCTTCTAATGAACTGTGCCCCCAGTTACTTTCAAGTGCTGATGATCAGCACCAGTCCGAGCCGCCATATACTTCCGCCAAGAAAAAGACTGTAGGCCAGAAAAAGAAAGAGATCCCAGCCCCAGATCAATTATGGATTCTAAAATTTGATGGCTCTAAGTCCAAATCAGGAAGTGGAGCAGGGGTGGAATTAACCAATCCAAAGGGGAAAACTTACTTTGCTTCCTATAGGCTACAGTTTGGTTGCACAAACAATGTGGTAGAGTACGAAACACTTGCTAGGGGCTTAATGTTTGCTCATTAGAAGGTCACATCTCTTATGGTGATGGGGGACTCTGAAGTCATTATCAAATAAGTTCGTAGCCAATATACTTGCCATAATAAAATATTGGCTGCTTACAAAAATAGGGTTTGGAATCTGATCGAGGACTTTGAAGCTTTCATAATTACTTTGATTCCTAGGGAACAAAATCAGATTGCAGATGCTTTCGTAGTTATTGCTAGTACTTTGGAGCCTATGCAGGACTCCAAATTGAAAATATTTTCAATTGAGCTAGTTTCAATCCCAGCAATCCCTGATAATGTTCAGAATTTTTAGGTCTTCGAGGACGACCAACACATACTCGCCTTCTTGGCAAGTTCAAATGTCTTTGAAGGGAAGATCATAGACGGATCGGATAGAGATCAAGGAGAATGGGACCCTGAAGGTTGTGATACAGAAGGAGTAATGAACTTAAAGAGTAACAGCATCCCCAAGGGGATGGTAGGCTTAGAAAGGATATTTGATTCTAATCCTTGGGCTCAGGAGAGAGTGCCCACACAGAGTGAAGGAGGGAAGTACGAATCTATTAGTCTGGCTGATTCGGGCCCTAAAAGAAATGTCCTTATAGGCAAGACCTACCCTGAGGAGATTAGAAATGAGATAATTAAGGTGTTAAAAGAAGATATTGCAGCAATTTTCTGGAGTTATGAAGATTTGAAGACTTTTGACGCCTCTGTGATCACACACACAATACCAAGCGCTTTCGTCAAAAGTAATGCCCGGTCAATGCTTTGATCGAGCCTTTAATATAGAAGGAAGTGCAAAAGCTTTTATCAGCAAGAATCATCTTCCCAGTAAGGCATTCCACATGGGTTGCCAATCTAGTGCCAGTATGTAAGAAAAGTGGGGAAATCAGGTTGTGTGTTGATTTTAGGAATTTGAACAAACCCTCAAAGAAGAATAACTATCCACTTCCTTCTCTTGATGAGGTATTACAAACTGTTAATGGATCCCAGATGATGTCATTCTTAGATGGCTATTCTGGGTATAACCAAGTGCTTGTCAGTCATGAGGATAGGATGAAGACTTCCTTTACTACAAAATGGGGAACATTTTCCTATAGACGCATGTCATTTGGCCTCATTAACGCTGGAGCTACCTTTCAGCATGCAATGGATGTGGCTTTTAAAGATTTGATAGGTAAGTGTATTATTATATATGTGGATGACTTGACAATATTTTCCAAGAAAAGAAAGGATCATCCTGCTAATTTAGCAAAGTTCCTTAAGAGATGTATCAGCTATGGAGTATCTCTAAATCCCAAGAAGTGTGTCTTTGGAGTTTCTAAAGGGAAACTTCTAGGGCATGTGATATCAGAAAAGGGAATATCCATAGATCCCGACAAATTTGAGGCTATTTTGAAATTGACGATTCCAGGCAAGAAAAAGGATATGAGGTCCTTCTTCGGGAGGATTAATTTCGTAAGGAAGTTCATAACAGGGTTTGCAGAAATTGTCAAACCCCTCAACGAGATGATGAAGAAAGATGCTCAAAATTGAATGGAGCAATGAGGCTAAATCTGCATTTTTGCAGATTAAGTAATCAATATCTGAGGCACCGGTCTTGACCAGCCCAGATTACCTAAAGCCCTTTTATATTTATTCATTTGCATCTAATCATTCATGTGCATCAGTCCTAACACAACGTAGAGGTGAAGGAGATGAAAGTCCAATTTCCTTCATGAGCTCGCCATTCAAGAATGCAGAAGTCAGGTACCTACCCTTGGAAAAACAGGCCTTTGCATTGGTGCGAGCAGTAAAAAAGTTTAGGCATTACATTTTGAGAAGCCAAGTTATTGCTATAGTGTTTGATCTAGCGATTAAGTCTCTCCTTATGCAAAGCGAATTAGGGGAAAGAAGAGGAAAATGGATGGCTATCCTGCAAGAGTATGATTTAGAGATCCATCCAATGAAACTTGTCTAAGGACAAGGCTTATCAAAGGCCATGGAAGATGTTGACAAGAATATTACCTATCAGCAATATACTGTGCACTCATTTACCAAGGACCCATGGTATACTGACTTGATCTTCTTCCTTCTCAATAACAGATACCCAGAAGGGATGAATGCTACCCAAAGAAGGGCACTGAGGATGAAGAGTTCTCATTACATGCTCAAAGGAGGGGCTCTATACAAAATAAATTATGAGGGGGTGTATCTGCGATGTCTGGATCAGCAAGAAGCTAAGCATGCCATGGCTGAATTCCATGGTAGGCATGGCACAAGACACGGATCAGCAGATTCTTTGGCCCATCAAATCCTCAGGTCAGGATATTATTGGCCCCATGTGTTCAGGGATGCACATCAACACGTCAGGACATGTCATACATGTCAGACTTCTGCATCAAAGGAGTGTAATCCAGCAATGCCTCTACAACCAGTATATAAGGTAAGACCATTTGCCCAATGGGCACTGGATTTTGTTGGGGTAATTAATCCTAATTCTTCTGGAGGACACAAATTCATCCTAACGGCTACAGACTATTGCACCCGTTGGACTGAAGCTCAACCATGCAAGAACAACACCACTGATGTGGTTATCAAAGTTCTCACTGAAAACATTGTTACCAGGTTTGGAGTGTCGTTCGCCCTGGTATGTGACAATGGCCCTGCCTTTTCATCTGTTGAATTTATATAATGGGCTTACGAACATAAAATTATCTTGAAATATTCCTCTAGCTACTATCCTTAGGGGAATGGTGTAGCGGAATCTACTAACAAGAATCTGTTAGAAGTGATAAAGAAGTTACTTGAAAGTAATCCTAGAGACTGGCATACCCAGTTAAGATTTTCCTTATGGGCATATCGAACCCGTATTAAGGTTGCTCTAGGAAGTTCCCCTTTTAATTTGGTCTATGGCCAAGATCCGGTTTTCCCCATACACTTACAGATACATGTTCTTAAGTTCATGCAAGAGTTTTATACAAGAGATGATCGGATTGGGGTAAGACTAAATAACCTTTTAAACATGGAAGAACAGAGAGATGTTGCTCTATAGCAATTTTTCAAGCATCAGGATGTTGTCAAACGTTGGTTTGACAAAAGACCCAAGATTAAGGCATTTAGAATCTCAGACCCGGTGTTGTTGTGGGACAAGGCTAAGGAGAAAAAGGGTGATCACCAGAAATTTGATAGCCTCTGGCTAGGTCTGTATCAAGTAGCCGAGATCTTGGGTGAGAACACTTTTCATTTGAGCACTTTGACGGGAGAACCTGTTCCATTGCCAATCAATGGGAAGTTTCTCAAGCATTACTTTGGATCGTAAAGGTTTGAGTTTTTGAATTGGTTGTATATATGTATTTTGTATGTTGTGGGCACTAGGAGAGAAATTGGTTTAGGCATTTTTGGCCATATATGTCAAAAGATTTTGTTCTAAAGCTCATGCCTGATGGTCATTTTAGCATGAGTCTGAAGGTTATTAGGAGTAAGGTATATTGTAGATAACCTCCTGAACTATCATTGAAATCTGTCACAAAATAGATAAAACATCCGACTATAAAGTGCCTATTCATCTCAGGGTGATTATATCTTCGATTCAAGTGAAAATTTTGTTTCCCCAAAACTGTCATGGGATCCACTATAGTTCTCAACCCACATCTCAGTCTAGTAAACTCTTTGTACTGAGGAGGTTTTTGAAAAGAATTTTCACAAGTAAGGCCTATAAAAGAAATAAGAAAAAGAGAAGCACTAAGATAAAAGGAAAACTCAATACTAAATGGGTAATTCAAGTATCTCTATCGAGGCTATGGACGCCTGACTAGCAGTAGAGAAATGCTTTGAGAGAACTAGAGGTATCTCCATCAGGGCTATTGACACCTGACTGGCAGCAGAGCAATACCCAGGATTCCATTGCACGACAATCAAAGGACTCAACTCATGTAGCTTGCATCGTAGATATAGTTCTTTAGGGGTGGAGAAATCTCAAATAAAATGGATGCACCATAAGCATGCACACACTCAGATTCAAGCAGTAGTTTATGTTGGTTCTACATCTGAGATTCCAGCTGAACTTTACTTAAATATTTTGATCACACTTAAGTTAACATGTCTCATAAATTATAAGTTTTGGGGTGACTAAATTCTTCAATATCTTAAAAATGGGTAAACCATTTTTCCCAGTCGAGTCGCCATTTGTTATGCCTTGCATAACCACCCCATTTTGTTTTATTTTGGAACAATGGTCCCTTTTTTATTCACGCCTTTGTTGTTGGTTGGTCTTAGGGAGTTCTTTTGTTTTCCTGTTTGTCTTTTGTTCTATCAACGCGGGTCCAGAACTAACCTAAATAATATTGAACCATCAGGCGGCCCCAGTCTCGAGCATACGTTCTCATCAATTTTCCTCTTTTGTTTCGCTTTTTGTTTTGTTGTTTTTTACCAACACTTGCTGGTTCGCCCTCCGCTTGTTGGTCGCTTCTTGCGTCTGTTTGCTCACGCTGGATCAGCTAACCGGACTAAAACCGTTATGCTCAATCTTTTCCTATTTTGTTCACTCGGTTCGCTTCCGCTCTTTTTCTTTCTCGCTTTCTTTGTTGTTTGGGATGGGTTCGGTGTTCGCTCCGGTCCCGCTTCCCTTGTTCCTGTGTTGTTCTTTGCTTTTTGGTCAGGACCAGATTTAGACCTAGAATTGAACTTCGAACTTTGTGAAGTTCCATTTTGGTTTTGTTTCCGCCCTCGTCTTCGTTTGTTGTTTTCGGTCGGTCTTTTTGTCAGGACCGGATCCGGGGTTGGAAATGAAATATGGAACTTTTTTTAGTTTCTCTATCTTGTTCCCCGAATTACCGCCTTTTACCTTTGATGCAGGATTTGACTTAAATCGCTTGTTCGTAATATCGGGTTTCTCGTCTCCCAAACTACCCATGTATGGCATTAAATGCGTACTATTGGCATAAAAAGGACTATTGATTGTGCCAATTATAAGCGAACCGTTCATTGTTATGGTTCATGTTGACTGTTTTAAGAAAATTACGCACCAGAAAGTCTCGAGAATTGACGATCATGGAGGCGAATTCGCGGAGTGGAATCTTGAAAATTGGTCAATCCCAAGAAGCGCTTTTGCTGTAGGTTTCATGGTTCTTTCTTTCTCCGTTCTTCTTCTGGCGTGTTGTTTTGCGCATTCACGGAGGGTTTTTTCTTTTTTCTTTTTGTTTTGTTGGTGTTTGTGATTTTCTTTCTTGTTTTGTTTTCTTGTTTCTTTCTTTTCCGTTCCGTTCTATTTTGTTGGGTTTGTCTTTCTGTTTGTCATTTTTGTTTTGTTGTTTGTTCTGTTGTCGCTTTCGTGATAGGTACATTTTGTCGTGCTCTGGTTTTGACTAGGGTTTTGATTTTGAAAGGGTTTCCTTGCTTGGGTAATGAATTTCATTTTTGGGACCCTATTCTAGTTTTCTCACGTCGGTTTTTGGGTTGTTCGTATGGGTTTCTCGTTGTGCCCTAGTTTTTGGAAATGATATATCGAGCGAATTAGGTTTTTGCAATATAAACCTTTTTCATGGTATTCACAAATTTTGTACGAAGGAGTTGTTGGAGGGTTAAGTTGGGCTATTTCTAGTTTCCTTTGGGGCCCATGTGACCTAGGGTTTAGGGTTCATATGACCGCCCTGTTTTGAATACTCTTCATTTGCTGGAATTATTCCACTCCCATTCATTATTATGATGACTATCTTTACCGGATTCGGAGAGGAAGTTGAACTTGGTAGCTAACTTTTGTTTTTGGTTATGTTCTCGTTTCGGTCCCACTTCCGACCCGTTTTTTCTCCATAACCAGTTCTGATCCCGACCCCCCCGCATGATAAGAAATATCGTTTATGCCTAATACTTCTACGGTTCTGCCTCCAATAAAGGCATGGTTTGACCAAGTAAATGTTATCTTAGGAGGATGGAGCAGTGATTATATGATTGACTAATTAGATGCTTTGTTCATCTAATACAGGGAATTGTTGCAAGTATTAAAAGATGTCGAGAGCATCAAATGAGGCTTCTCAAAGGAGCCAGCCAAGTGAAACTTCATGGCAAGGAGTTAGGCCAAAGAAGATCAAAGTGGAACAGCTCCCATATACCTTGAGATGTAAGCATAGGGAGGTCGTCCTCACAGCTAGCAAAATTGACTCTGACTGGACTGATATTACTAACACCAATTTGAGTCCTTTTAAATATGAAGAATTGCATGAGGAGACATTCACTGAGGAGTAGGTCACAGGAAGGACTGAAAGGATTGTTCAATCGGAGATAGATGAGACTGAAGAATGAGAGCACCATGGATGGCATTGACCATATCCCAGAATCCTGCCACCGGAACGAGGCGTAGGCTTTGAAGCTTTACAGTGATAATAAGGAGAGGAATAGATTTCATATGAATAAGACTTGGATGAGGGTAGAGAAGAAGTCTCTAACCAAGCTTCCAGACTAGCCTAAGAGGGCGGACTTTAGTAAAGAAATTGGAGATATAATCATGTTCCTCTCTAGGGTGTTTGGTAAAAGGGATGCTTCGCTATTTAAAGAATGGATGTTTCCTTTCATTCAAACTATTTTGGATGGGAGGCAACAATTTGACTAGTCAATAATAGTATCGGACAACATTCACAATCAAATAATAAAGGTGAGAGAAACCAAGCGTTTCTTTATGACCTCCTATGTAGTTTATGCAGCTGCCCGAGTGGGGATTTTTCCTAGACTTCAAACTGTGCGTATATTGGGGGAGGCCCAAGGACAGAAGAAAGTGTGGGAATATTATAATCAGCTCACCTTGCAGGCATCAGAGCAACATTATAGAAGGGTAAATGATGCCTTTCTTTATGTCATTATCAACAAACTTAATGGTGATGCTGGGTATAGGCTTAGTAGGGAGGCAATGGCTTTTGTGAATGAATGGGGGCATTGGTTTATCCAATACCCCACATTCACCTATTTCAGGTTAGCGGGCTTTTATGGTCACCCCCATTTGCTACCTAGGTGTTGTGGTGATAGGATCATCCTAATGGAGTTTATTTATCAAGCCTTGGTTGTTAATTTCCAGTTTGGCAACAAACATAAGACTGGGTGCCATAAATTTCCAATGAAGTTGGGAGCCTTTTGCTGTCCACACATTCAAGCAGCTAAGGTTGTTTGTGATGAATTAGTTTATTTGAAGTTGGGCTTGTACACTTCCAAAAAATACTATGACCCCAAACACAAGATGAGGGCATTGCTTCCTAGTGTCTTTGAGAACCACTTTAATTTGTTGGAGGATTTTTGGGAGGACTTGCAAGATGATTATGACCTTAGGAAGAGGAATTATGAAAGGATATCTATCCCACTTCTGGTTGAGTTTGGAATAAAGGATGACATTCCAGAAACATTGTCTGATGATGGGCTAGTTTTGGATCCCAGGTATGATGCAGGCAAGATTGGGACTAAAGATCTTGATCCAATAGATTGGAATGCTGACGAGACAATCGACATAAAGTAGATTTCAAGACCGGTGTTGGATAGGAGTATTCAATGGGTGAGTTTAAGGACTAATCAAGCCGAGGCTACATCAACTAAGAAGAGGAAGGCTGCAGGTACCACCCAAGGATATAAAAGGGCAAAGAGAAGGATGGCACCTAAGGAACCCTTAGAGTTTATGCCTTCTAATACACAAGAGGAGGTGGTTCCTCAAGACCTTCCAGAGGTATGGGAAGATGAAACAACTGCGGAGGTGGGTGCTTCTACATCTGTTGCAGGGGAGGCACCTACTCAGCCCTCTAATGCACAAGAATTAGGCCAAGAATCACCAAAGGGAGCTCTCCATAGTGAAGTAGAAGTTTTAAATCAAATGGAGGATCAAATTGAGATACATAATATAGAAACAGATTTGGAAAAGACTGCATCTTATAAAGAGCATCCGGCATTAACATCTTTTGAAATGACAGATGATGCAAGGATTGAGCACGTATTGACTGAGGAAGATCAATGGAAACTCTTTGAAGAGACGAAAAGAGAAGTTGATGCTAAGGCACAAGCTGAGGCATCAGCTAAGCAACAGGAAGAGGAGGCCAAGGCACAATCTGAGTTGGCAGTCAAGCAGAAGGAGTTTGAAGATAAGGTCAAAGCTGATGAATTGGCTCAACAGCAACAACAAAAGGAGCAGGAGCTCAAAATTCAAGAAGAAAGGGATAAGTTGATAATGCAGCAGAAAATCCATAGCCTTGAGGAGGAAAAGGCTCAGCAAAGAAGAGAAATAGAAGCTATTGAAGCTAAGCTCAAAGAACAAGAAGAAGCTTATAGGAAAAAGGAAGAGCAAGAACATTTGAAAAGGGAAAATGAGGCTGCTGAGATTGTTGAACATGCGAAGAAGTCCAAGGAGGCATGGGACTATGTTGAAGAGTTAAAGAAGCAGCGGGATCAAATGTTAGAAAAGAAGAAAGAGGAAGAGGAATGTTTAAAGAAGGAGCTGGAGGCTAAAAGGCTACAAGAATAGAAGGATAAAGAGGAAGCAAAAAGGTTAGCACAGGAAAAGGAACAAAGTGATCAGCAAAATGTGTAGGAGGTTGACTCTCCACCGGGTCCTACATTGTTACAACCTTTGTCTTCCACTATTGTTGCTTCTTCTTTAGCCTAGGAAGCCACTACTCCTATTGCTCCTACTTGGCTAAAACTGGACTTGGAAAGGAAACAAGTTGTCCAACCACAACCATTGAATTGGGAAGAAATGATGAAAGAAATTGGGAAAGAGAAACCTAAAAAGAAGGCCCAGGTTCTTCATTCTACTAGGCTCACTGATGCTAGAGAAATTGTTGCTGAATGTGCCATTCTCGTAATGGAGAAGAGCCATGATGATATGCAAATCACTGATTATCAGTTGGGGTTAGTAAATTTGGGAAAGCCTATAAGAAACCAACAAATGAGTTTGATTGATATTGTGGCCTCTTCAACCAAAACTCGGATGATCAAGGATAAACAAAGGAAGGATGAGCTTAAGAATCAATTGGATCAGCTTCATAGGTTTTTAAAGGATGTCTCAAGTCCCATTTCCCAACAAGCTGCTCTTCTTGAATCCCCAGTTTTGTTAACCAAAAAGGAAGAGATGATTTGGTCCAAATGAAGAGCAAGGTAAGAATGATGGATAAATGGTTGGATAAGCTCAACTAGGAGGTTGATGATGTTCTTGTTGAGGGTTCTAAGATTCATAAAGCTACTCTTGATTTGGCAGAAGGTATAGACTAGTAGGCTAAGGATCTAAATAAGTAGGATGATGAATACAAGGAATATGTTAAAAGGCTTGAGGATATTAGCAAAGTGCCCAAGTCCACATTGCTGGAATATTCAATTCTTGAGGATGGTAATGTGGATTTTGTAAAAAAAACTGTGAGCATCATAAAGTATAAGTCTAGGGCTATTCATGGGCATCAAGAAGAATTTTGAGAAATGAGCAAGGATTTGAATCAACAGATGGTTGAATTAGAGGCAATTGTGGCCATTATAATTAACCTAGATTCCTCAAAAAAAGAAGGCCTATCTTTGGATAAACTAAGGGAGAGATGGAGGAGTAGATTTGAGGAGATTATGCAAAAGGGAGATGATGGAGAGAATTTATTGTTAGATCGGTTTATGGATATTAGTGAGGAGGTGAGAATTGCTAGAAGGGAGTTAATCAAGTTAAAGGAGATGCAAGGATTGATTTTTGCGGAATTTGAAAGGATTAAATTTGAAGGTGATTGGTTAGATGGGCCAGATTCAGATACTCTTCAGCAAGTGTTCTCCAGTTATGACGAGTACATCCTTGAGCATTCAGTGCAAAAATGACTGACTCTTTTCACCATATTCTATCTGCTCTTCTCCTCTTTTTGTGGGTTTTGACATTGGCTCAACTCTGAGTTTGATCTATTGGTTTCTCTCTCTTCTTGCAATATCAAACTTCTTGTTGGCACAACAGAGCGATCAGCCTTGAAATAGGGGTTCCTTAGTTTACTTTTGTGTTCAGTTTCGACTCCATGAATTGTGGATCTTGATTGATGATTTAGAAATTTGTGCATGTGGCACCCTATATGTACTATTAGAATCTACTTTGTAAAGTTCGGCTAATTGAAGAAATATCAGCCACCTAAGGATAGAAGATAGAAACTAGATCTAGGATTTCAATGTTTTAGAAAGATACTCTAAAAAGTTCAGTAAAAAGGCTTGATTTTTTTACATTTTTCATATGTTCTCATGTCATGATTTTAAAGTTTGGATCTATTTTGATAAGGTTAATGGTACATGATCAATCTATACGCCAGTGATTTTGTTGTGCTTAATTGTTTCTTATTTGATGAAAGTCAATAGAAGGAACTGGATTCAACATCATCTCATTGGATTATCTGTGAATTAAATTGTTATTGTATTCATTTGATCTATTTTTTGGATGATGAGTGAGTGATTTTTTTGAAGTAAGTTTAGTTAATGTCGATGGTATCTGAATTAGCATTATGGATGTATGCAGTAGCATAGTTTATTCTATGGAATGCATCTTCTATAGTTGTGGTTAGGTGGAATAAAACATTATTAATATGCATGTCTCAGATGTAAAGAATTTTACCACGCTGATTTCAAGCTCTAATTCATCTTTTATTTTATTTAAAACCCCCAAATGTAGACTCACTTGGATCCTATGCATTATTGTTTTTTGTTACCAGCAAAGGCCCCTGAACATTACATAGTTATGTCAACCATCGAAAGGAAATCAGCATACTGAGAACCAATTACTAGGACCTTCAGAGTTAGATCACCATGTGTTGTCTTTCTCTTTCAGGAGAAATAGAATAGTGATATTCTATTTAATGTTGTTGTGTTGTTTTGACCATCAACATGACCTAATTCGATGTGTTTTATGGATGAAGAAGATATATATGCAATATATTTTTCAGTGTTTTGGAGATAGAGATGTAATGTGACGTATAGTTGATGTGAATTGTGTGAGTATAAGGTGAATGTAGAGCATAGCAGAGTGTTAGTGTAGATCAGTATGAAGTGTGTGGAGTTGGTATATTGATATTAAATGGAACTATATCCCAGCTTGTTGTAGATGCATTTGTATCAGTTCAAATCTTGGTTATGTGCCACCACTCTCTTCTATATTTTCCTCTTTTAGTGGGAAATGAGTCCACCTGCAGTGAACACTTCTATAATATTTTATAATTGATTATAATATGTTGTGAGCTAATCCTCACCATGGGTTTTCCCATTTTGGTTTTTCCACATAAAAATCTACTATTCATGTGTTATGTACTTGGATGATTTCTTTCATGATTTCCTTTCTTATTACAAATTGAATATGTTATGTGGATTGAATGTTAAATTTTCTTAAGTGGTTTTAGAGAATATTGATTCATTGCTCCCTCTCAGTATTATGAGTTTTCAACACATAGGTGAACTAAAAATATAGGAGTGTAACATCCACAAAAAAAAAACTCTAAGTTCTAAATAGCAAGACCATATCTCCAATAGTGAAGGAATGTAGAGAATTCTCCCAAAAAATCTTCACAACTTCTTGAAACAAAAGCTTTCAACAACTTGTGGAGGCTAGAAATTTCTCGCAACAACACATACATCCTTAGGAACAGTAGGAGAGAGCATATAGCATACTATAGACCACCAATAACATCCCTCCACCATCAACATTACTTATAGTCCTCATGTTAATATATCATCATGAAATCAACTCTATTTGCAAAAACCATACTCAATACTACTTTACTTGATATAAAACAAGGCATGACATCCAACCATAAACACCAACAACAAATCATCATGAATCAATGACAACCAATTCCAACCAACACACCGAGTGTTGACATCACAACAATCTCCTCAAGAGTTGGCATCAATGATAACCAATTCCAATACATAGTACATTTGTTTGCAACCATTCACATGATGCAAAGGAGATTCCTTTTCATAGAGATTTATGATCTCCAACTGTAACTCTTGAAGGGGAATTTTTTCAGCCAAGTGGTCAAATTCTTACTAGTAGATGCCACAAGGGAGGAGGTGAGTTTTTAAGGTGGATTCATGCATTTTCTAAGCCAAACTCTCAACTTATTATTCATCAAAACAAGCTAGCAAGAATTGAAGTAGAAATTGCAGAATTGTTGCCATTGGAAAATAAGTTTTCACATTTAAAATCTCAGTTAGAGCTGAAGTGTTAAGATCTTTCTCTTTTTCAAAATAGAGATCCATAAAATGATCACTATACATTGACTGAATAGGTTACTATAATGGAAAAGGAGCTAGAAATATCCAAGATTGAAGCATTAACAAAAGATTAACTTCACAAGACTTGTGTTTCTCAAGTTGTTACCCTTCAAAAGAAAATAGAAGATAAAAATTTCATTTTAAATATTAATATAATATTTGCAAAATGTTTGATTTAAAATATGAAAGGTAAAAAATTCCATATTCTACATAGAATTGGAGGTTTCTTTAGTAATTGATTTTTAATAATCAGTTATTCTTTTAGAATACAGAGTCTCTACAAAGTAAGGGAAATATTCAGTTTTAGGAAAAGAGAGCATTAGTTGGGATTTTCAAGCATGGACTTTATATAGAGAGAAGGGATAAGTATGTGAACTTTTGTATTGAATAAAGGAGGAGATGTTTGGAATATATGTAGGTTTCATAAAATCATCTACTGACAACCCGCACTATGTTTTCCAACCTACAATTATTCAGTGCATTTATTTTACCATCATATGAGGAAATTAAAAGGAAATTTTTAGTCTACCTAAGACTAGTTATAAATTTTGAAGGTATATTTCATTATATTTGTACAATATAAATAAAAAAAGGTTTTCATTACAACCATACTATCTACATATAATTGCAAGTTGTAAAATATTAGGTGTTATAAAACATACAACCCACATACTGTTGTAAAACCCTCTACATGTAACAACCCAATCGGTTGGTCACCCCTCAACTCAATTTGGTTAGTTTTATGTCTTGGAAGTATGAGTATCTTGTGTGTTGTCATTGATGTCATAGGTCTATAGGGAGATTGTTGGAATTTGGTGATGATGCTTTGATTGGTTGCATTATGTTGTCATTAGTAGTATCACTGATGTCAACCTCTAGTGTTGCTTTGATGAGCATGTATTGGTGATTGGTGATGTTCAACCTCTTGCGGATTTGAGATGTTGTAGAAGTGTTCTAGGTGATGAGTTTGAGTTTGTGGTGTTTGGTTTCCAAGTTACTTTGAGAAAATTTGAATAAAAGAAAAAATAGTGTGGTGAAGAGTGTTTAGTGTGACAAAGTGGTGTTCAGTGTTTTGCTCCACATGTATTCATGGTTGAAGATCTACCTATGTGGTTTAGATATGTTGATAAAATGTGTTCAAATGTGTTATATCTAGTGTTTTAGGTTTTGGATCATTATGTAGAGAAATTTGTATTCACTAGTGTTTGAACTGTGAAACTAGTGTTGTTTGGGAGTAATGGTTTTTCTTTGTATTTCTCTAAAGTTTTGTTTTTGGTCTTGTGGATCTGAGGGTGTGCTTATATTGCTCATATCTATCTTTAGTTTTAGTTGTTTGTTTTCTAGTGCTATTCAAGGTCGTATTTAGGTATTGTAGAGTGTGGAAGGTTAGTTGGTTGTGCAAAACAAACATTTTCTTTTGGTGTATGATGTTGTGAAGGAGTTTTTGGACTTTAGGGTGTTGATGGAATATTTTAGATGGTGCTTAAGTGTAGTGTGTGGTCCGTGAGTCATATTTAGATCAATGGAAATGTAAACTTAATTATTTCATGGTGTTTACCCAGGTTCAACCAACCTTGGGTGTTTGCACTAATCATGGATATGCTTCAATGTTTGTGGAAGCATGGCATGTCATGCATGACTAGATTTGAGTCTGATTTAAGTTGTATGATGATCAACCTTAATTCCTTTCCAATGTGGGAATGTTTTGGTGTTGACTTAATTTGAATTTGCATGGTTGAGGTGTGTAGCTGACCTTGTGAATTATTTTCAAGGTTGAAGATAGTATATATGTGTGTTTATTTGATGGAGGATGTATGTGTGATGTGTTTTGAGATACAAAGTGTGAAAGTGTGAAATGTAGTATGAGCTTTAATACCTAATATTACTAGAAGTAGTGAGCAGAAGGAGTCTACATTCTATAGAGAATGTGAATGTTTTGGTGAAGTAATGGTGGATATTTTTGTTGCTCTCAGATGGATTTCTCATTGTATTTAGTGTTGAAATTACTTTATATTGTGATCTAATACTCACCATTGTTTTTCCCTTCTTGATTTTTCCACGTAAATATGGTGTTGTAATATGTTTGGATGTGTTTTCTTTACTATTTCTCATGTTTACATTCTTCTAATGAACAATAAGGGTTTGATGGTTGTTAAGGGTTTAAAGACTAATGCAAATTTGAATGTTACTGAGGGATTTGATGTTTTAATGTACAATTGATTCACCCCCCTCTCAGTTGTCTTATGCATTCAACAATTGGTATTAGAGCAAGGTTACATAGAAGAAAGCTTAACCACTTTAGGTAGATCTAGGATGGTGCATAAGAAGGAGTCTCCTCTATTTGATGGATCAAATTATGCATTTTAGAAGACCAAGATGGATGGTTTCCTTATTTCACTAGGGATTGGAGTTTGGAAATATGTTAAAACTAGATATACAATTCTTGGAAATGGTTCAAGTACCGATGATGAAATCAAGGTTTATGAGAAAAATGGTAAAGCAATGTATGCTATTTTGAGTGGTATTTCTAATACCGAACTTGTGAAAGTTATGAATTTCAAATATGCTAATTAGATTTGGAAGAAGCTTGAAAGTGTCTATGAAGGAGATGAAAAAGTCAAGCAAGCTAAGATGTAGAACCTAAAGTTCAAGTTTTAAACCTTCTAGATGTTAGAGGATGAAGATATTACAAGCTACATGTAGAAAATAGAAAAAGTTGTCAATTCCATCAGAGGCCTTGGAAAAAAACTTAAAGAGGATGAGGTGGTAAAGAATGTACTAAGAACTATACCTAAATCCTATAGTCATAAAGTTTCTACTATTGAACAATTTAAGAATTTAGACCAAAATTCTAGAGATCAGTTTCTTGGTACTTTAACTACTTTTGAATTGAGAGAGTTTGGTCTAAATGATTCAAGAAAAGAGATCACTTTTAAAGTTGGAAAAGTAGAGAAGAATGGGGAATCCGATGCAGATGAATTTGATGAGATAGAAGTAAAATTTGTGAGGAAATTGAAAAAGGGAACTGAAAAATATAGAGGTAAGTTACCTATCAAATTCTTTAACTATGGAAATATTGGTTGTTATACTTCAAGATGTATTGCTAGAGCTTGAAGAGATATACCTAAGGAGAATAAAGTTATATCAATTAAGAAAATTTACTATGTTAGAGAAGATTCCAATATATCTGATGATGAATATGATTACCCTAATGATGAAGATGATGAATGCTTGTTGATGGTTCTAAATATTGGAACTAATTCTACTAACTCTAAGAGATGTATGAAGGAAAGTGCTCAGGAAGTAGGTCATAACATTGGAGGAGAAATGGTGACTGATTTTCATGCTAGAGAAGAGAAGAGCAACTAGATTATTGACAATGGATGATTGAATCACATGATAGGTGATAAGATAATTTTTTTTAAGCTTGAGAAGTTTGAAGGTGGTTTAGTTATGTTTGGTAATGATACTTCCACTAAGATATGTGGAAAACGTTCAATCAATTTTGATGGAAAGCATAATACAAATGTTCTTTATATTAAGAGTCTATGATATAGCCTCTTGAGTGTAGGAAAAATGTGTAGCAAAGGATATAATCTTGTGTTTCAGGATAATGGTTGTGAGATAAAAAAAGGATTCAATACTATGGTTGTAATAGGAAGAAGTACAGATGGAAATGTTTATCAACTTAAGGGTGCAAATGGTCAATACTTTATGATTCATATTAATAAAATTTTGTTATGACATAGAAGAATGTGTCACATCAATTTTGATATCCTAGTGAGGATCAGTTCAAATCAAGCTATGAGAGATTTTCCAAATATTACAAAGCTTAGATCAATGCTATTTGTAAAGAATGTCAGGTTTAAAGAAAGCTAGAAAGAGTTTCAAAGTCAAAGAACAATCTACTACAGGTCCTTTGGAGTTGGTCTATATGGATCTTTGTGGACCTAAAAGAATTAGAATTTTTTAAGGTGACAGATATTTCATGCTATTAATTGATTATTATTCTAGAATGCCTTGGGTTACTTTTCTCAAAGAAAAATAAGAAGCTCTAGATAATTTTAAGGAATTCAAAGCTATGGTTGAGGATGGAATGGATATGACGATCAAATGTTTGAGATATGATAGAGGTGGAGAGTTCATATCTAATGAGTTTAATAGTTTCTATGAAGTTCAAGGAATAAAGAGGCATTTATTAGCTAGTAGGACTCCTCAACAGAATGGGGTTGTGGAAAGAAAGAATAGAATTGTTAAGGAAGCAGCAAGGAAAATGATGAAGGAAGCAAACCTTCTGGATGTCTATTGTAGAGAATCATTCACACTGCAGTCTACATACTTAATAGATCACAAGAAAGGACAAATAGTTCAAAGAATCCCTATGAGTTGTGGTATGGAAGAACCTCTATTGTGAAATATTTTAGAGTGTTTGGAAGAAAATGTTATATCAAGAGAGATGAAGAGAACTTAGGAAAGTTTTATGCAAGATATTATGAAGGTATCTTCCTTGGATATTCTACAAGAATCAAGGCTTACCAGTGCTACAACAAGAGGCTAAAGGATTGTTGAAAGTGTAAATGTCAAAGTGGATGAAGACTTACATAATAGTTCATTAATGATAGATGGATATGAATCAGATTAGTCCTCTTGCTGAGAAGAATAGAAAGATAATGGTAAGGAAAAATAAGTGGAAATTAAAGATGAAGAAGTTCCATAAAATATCCCTAAGACCCCTAAGTATGTGTAGAAGAATCATTTAGAAGATTAGATTTTTGGTAACAAAAGTAGAGGTGTGTTTACAAGAAGAAATATTACTAATGATAGAAGAAAAAGTAAAATTATGTTTACTTTCCAAATTTGAACCTAAAATAATGATTAGATCATGCAAAGATGAATATTGGATCAAGGCTATGGAGGAAGAATTGATGTAGATTGAGAAGAAGTAGACGTGGGAACTTGTCCCAAGACTGAAAAAAAAGAATGTGATTAGAACTAAGTGGGCATTCTGGAATAAACTGAATGAGAGTGGAGAAGCTATGAGAAATAAGGTAAGGCTTGTGTGTAAAGGGTACTCACAAGTGGAAGGAATAGAATTTAAGGAGACATTTTCTCCAATGGAAAGGATGGAAGCTATTCTAGGATGTTTTTAGATTTTGTAGCACACAAAGATTTCAATGCATATCAGATGGATGTGAATTCTACATTCTTGAATGGTGAATTGGAAGAATAAGTTTACATTGAACAACCAAAAGGCTTTCAGTTATTAGACACTCCTAATATGGTCTACAAATTGAAGAAGACATTATATGGACTCAAGCAAGCTCCTGGATAATGGTACACAAGATTGGATAGGTACTTGTTGTAGCAAGGATTCAATAAAGGTTTTGGTGTTTTTTTCCAGTGCACTTCAAGGAACTTCTAAGAAATAGCCAATTCGTATATTCAAAATTCTTGAAAATGACTAGCCAACTGACAAGATCTAGTCAGAGACTGAGATCTTCTACACTTTAGGCTCAGTGGGACCTAGGAGGGTGTTCTTATTGGTGTTCATTGATACTGTACTTGACAGAACACATCATTTTCATAGATCATTTTAATTGAAAGGAAAACATGCAAAGATTACTATGAAATTGGCTTGTTTCTAAGTAACTTGCTACCATTTCAACAAATGCTATCCTGCATGACAATTAACATAAAATTTGTGTAAAGATTCAATAAATTTTTAAAGTAATCTCAAATTTTGACTCTAGGCCGTCTACCCTACAACAATTTGATCAACCCATTAGGTAAATCTTTCAAGGAAACAAATTAGTGCCTTATTCAATTGGGATACAGAGTCATATATACATTAACCAGTAATACAAAAATGATTTCAAATCCAAATGGAATGTACTACCCACTTAAAAAATTTGCATTATGGGCTAAAAATTCTTGTTACACAACTACTTATCAAATCCCCAACAAATTGTTGTAAATCTATAACTCTATTTGAGTGTTTAATTGATTACTTGAATCAAAGCATGAAACAAATATATACATTTGAATTGAAATTCAAAAGAAGAATTAAAATGTTATTAACAATTCCATTCAAGATTTACTCAAATCCACATAAGGAGAGAAAATGCATCAGAAGTAAACTTTCATTTATATTTATGAATCAAGTCTACATAACAATTTAAGATAATACGTATATATTCATCCAAACTAGCTCAAAACAGACTTGCTACTCTATTCCTATTACGAAATTCATATATGCCCCAGGCCCAAACCTAACCAGAAACTTTTCTATTATCTATCCATTTTTTTTCTTCTAACCTCTCTTTCTGCATTTGAGTCTTGAATTCCCTTTATACATCCAGGGAGTAATAAGCTTTAGACTCAAATGCAATTACATTACAATTTTTTCATTTCATCAAAATTTCAGCTACATTTTACTTGTGTTTCAAAACCCTACATGCTAAAATTGGAAAACGCGATGTAACAGGAGAAAGTTAAAGTATAACTGTCACCAGAGAAGGGAATGCAAAGTACCATCAAAATTCCCTTTATTGCCAACCGAGCCACAACAAACCAGGTAACCAAAATTCCATGAAGGTGCACAACTGACATCGAACATCAAAATGTGCCATGCACGCATAACAAATGACCACCACAAAAAATTTCATAAACACAAACATTC
>VDFB02274354.1:0-16775 GCA_007258455.2 Sequoia sempervirens | reverse complement strand
TCAACTTGTGTTCCTTCTTCTCCTGCAAGAGATTGAACACCTTGATTTTGATCATTAGTATAAGTAGACTTATATTCTTCAATCAAGATTGGAAAGTAGGATAATTTAGGAGAATACTCACTTTTAACATCTTCATCAAACCAAACATTCCTTTTGATATGAATTTCATTTGTTTTAGGATTATATAACCCATATCCTTTTGACTCCTCACTATACTTCACCATTATGCACTTCTCACTTTTCCTTTCAAGCTTGTTCCTCTTTTCATCAAGAATGTGGGCATATGCATTACAACCAAAGAATCTAAAATGAGATACTGTAGGTTATTTACCACTTCAAGCCTCTTCTGGTGTAATGTTGAAAACTGCCTTAGTAGGTGATCTATTCAAAATGTAATCTGCAGTACCAATTGCTTCAACACATAATTTAGCTTCTATGTTTCTAGAATGAAGCATGCATCTAGCCATTTCTATTATAGTTATATTTTTTCTTTCTGCAACTCCATTTTGTTGGGGTGAGTAGGATACAATTGATTCATTCTTTATATCATGTGATTTACAAAAATCTAAGAAATCTTTGTTCATATATTCCATTCCTCTATCTATTCTTATTATCTTTAGAGATCTTCCACTTTGATTTTTAGTCAATGCCTTAAACTCTTCAAATTTACCAAACACTTCATCCTTTCTTTTTAGAAAATATACCCAAATTATTCTTGTATAATCATCAATAAAGGTGAGGGCATACCTTGATTCTGCAAGAGATGGTGTTCTAAAAGGACCCATTACATCACTACATGAACCAAATGTACGAGAGTTTTTGCTCTCTATGATTTACTTTGTGGGAAACTTTCTACATGTTGCTTACCCATAGCGCATCCTTCACACACCTTGTGACTTGATGATATTTTTGGAAGCCCATGCACCATATATAGCTTCTCCATAAGCTTGAGGCTTTGATAGTTGACGTGTCCCATACGCTCATGCCATAACCTGCTCATATCATCATATTTTGCAATAGCACAAATATTCTCATTTCCACATTTGGAAGTAAATTCTTGGAACTTATACAATCCATTCTCTATTTTACCAATTGCAGTCAGTTTGTAATTATTACTCACATCCTTGATTAAACATTTGTTATTATAAAATTTATTTTAAACCCTTGATTAGAAATCTAAGATACAGATAGAAGATTTGTCTTCAATTCTGGAACTAATTTCACATTCTTGACACACCATTATCAACTTGAACATTTCCAATTCCTTTAACTTCCAAAGCACTGTTATTCCCTAAATATATTTTCTTTGAATTACTATTATTCCTTAGTGATTCAAATTGCTCCATATTATAGCACATGTGTTGTGTGGCACTAGAATCAATAACCCAATCATCCTTATGAGAATTATTTGCTTTAAGTGCAATACAAAGAGCATTACTTTTAGAATCAAACTTTTTTGTAAACTTATTTGGCTTCCTCTCTGTATCTTTAATCCTCTTATAACATTCATTTTCTTTGTCACCCAACTTACTGCAGTAATTACATTTCCATTTTCTTTTATTATAATCTTTGGATGGAGTGTATCTATTGTCATACTTCCAATTTTTATATCTTGAATGATTTTCTTGTATATTTCTGTAATTTTGTTTCCCTTTCATTATGAAAGCTTCATCATTAAATGACTCCCTATCTTTGATTTGATATTTTTCTTCTTGCACTAACTTGGCACATAATTCTTCATATTTTATATTTTTTAATTTATCAGCAGTATCTAGCCCTCTTATAAATGACTGATAAGATCCTGGAAGACTTTGTAAAATTATTTGCACAAATTTTTTATCATCAATATCCTTTCCAAGAGATGCAAGTTCATTTTTATTTTCCTTTAGTTTGCTTAAATGAGGGACTAGCTCTTGTGAATTTGATAATTTCATGTTGTACAATTTTGTGGTAAGAGTTAGAATCCATACATCACCTGAATTTGCATATGTATTTTTTAAAGTAACCCATACTTTTACTCCACTTCTCTCATTACAAACTTGAATTTCATCTAAAAGTGAAAGCTTGATCAATGCTCCTGCCTGTTTATCCCTTTTATCCCAATCTTCTTGCTCTTTTCCAGCACTTGTTGGTCTTCGTTCACTACCATTAACAATTTCATAGCAATTCTGAAGCATTAGAAAAATCTCCATATGAGAAGCCCAATCATAATAATTCTTTCTATTTAATTTAATTGTAGGTAAGGGTATGCCAATCAAATCCATTATATTAAATTCCCTCTTTTTGAGATGAGAATTAAAAATCAGAAATCTCTCACCAATTATTTACTCTTATTAGGTTCTCTTTGCTGCAATATTTCTTGCTTCTTTGCCACAAAAGAAATGTTGATCAACCTTCAATCACAACCTGCATAACTCACAACAACATTACAAAACCCATAAATTACAGCCCAAGTTTTAAAAGGGCTCTGATACCATGATGAATAAAATAAAATATTTAAGACAAAATAAATTAGAATGCAGCAGATGAAAAACACTGAATATATTATTGTTATTGAATATGATTTTTGGATAATTACAATGGTAGTCTTGCTGCTGTATTTATAGATTTATGGAAAAATCTGAAATATCTTAGAAAGACTAAGAAAGATCTCTAGAAAAGAAAAATCTGAAAGAATGTGGATGTTTCCATATTCTGAAGTATTCCAAAAGATTTGGATAAGCATTTCCTATACACTGATACTTCTAAATACACACTAAGAAGTTTCTAAATAAACATTATTTCCAACAGTATTTGATCGTACAAAACAACAGTGAATAGAAGACTTTATTAAATTTCTTGCGTGTAGGATTCTTTAAAGGCATACGATTGTGATTTCCAGAACCAAAATTGGGTAATATTAGAGTTTTGATAAATCTCACATCCACTATATCTCTGACGAGTGTTCTTATATGAAATCTATAACTAAAATTGGAAGAATTCATTTGTAAGTTACTGAATGGACAAATTATGTAGATCATTTTTTGACTTTCTTAGGTCTGCAGGGGTGATTAAACTCCAGAGAGAAATACTGGAACTCATATGACAATACCATAAGTCTAAGGAGCATGAAAGAACTTAGGTTAAACCGTATTATACAAAAAAAAATGATGAAAAACATATATTTTTCAACAAATCAGTGTAAAGAAGGATAATAGTTTAGGACATCTGTTTTCATATTACAGATTAATCAGTGGTTGATAATATTTTTATCTTTTATCAATTTTTCTGATTTAATTTTATTAATAATATAATGAATTTTAAGTGAGATTCGTTTCTATTTTTTATCAATATATTTTTAAATAACATTCTTTAAAATGGATGAGTATTGAAAATAAAATAATCTCCTAATGAATATTCAAGATTAGAATTTAGATTTTTGCATTTTATGTTATGATGGTGTTCACTTATAGAATTAAAATTTGTAATTCATAAATGATCTTCTTAGGAAAATCTCATCAAAAATGGGTGAAATTGAAACTTTTGAAGAACCTAAAAATAACTAACTTTATGGTGATAAGAAAATCTCATCAACTCATTCTTTCTTGAATTACTTTTATTTACCAACGTAGCATTGTTATTATCTCACTCAAATAACCAAGATAATTAATTTAGAATTTATTAACACGATACTAAATTCTCAATTTCATTCATTATTATCCATATATTTAATATTATATACAATTTTATTCATATTTAACTAATATTTACTTAATTTATTATTTATTATTTAAATACATAACAATAATAATGAGTACTATATTTTATCAAATTAATCTAGAATATCTAGATTAATTTAATCCTTAAAAATATGCATACCCCTAAAAAGAGACTTAGATGAATAATGAAATTAGTCTTAAAAGTGTATATTTATCTTTATAAGAATATAAATAATTCTTAAAAAAAAAAGAGAAAGGAATACGTGGCTGGAATAGTTTTAAGGTTTAAAATAAGTTATGATTATCTTTCAAAATAAAACATGATACTTATATTTTCCAATAATAAAAAAAAGAAACACATGCCTTTCGATATTTGTCTTGTCCAAGTCATAAAATTTTCTTGCAAAACGTCTAGGTGAGGTTTGTAAAAGCACTCCATTGCTCCTTATTATATTATATTTCAATGTCAATATATTTTAACTTTAATGAAGGAAAGACATTGAGCAAACCCTATGCATATTCCATGAGATAATTGTATAAGAATCCCATCAGTTGTAACGTGGGTGCTAATCGATGCTTTAAAAGATAAGAAGTGGTAATTGAAGCATGTTTTTAAGAAACTATTTCTACTTTAAGACGGAAGCCCTAAAATTTGTTAGGGATTGGCTTTAAAATATATCTATGACTGAAGCATCAAACCTAATCTTCATTTGAAAACAGTAGCATCTGAAACTTCTGATTTCATGTCTCTTTTTTTAACGAGAGGCGGCCTAATTTATCTGTGAGTACTTAGTGCAACACTGGACTCACTGGAGATTTTACTAGGAAAGAGAGATTTATTAAGGGTTTCAGCAGGTTATTTGGGGTCCTATGAAAATAATTTTTGTATACAAATAACATTTTATATTTATATATTAAGACTATCAATGTTTTATATATAAAGACTATTAATGTTAATATATATATATATATATATATATATATATATATATATTGGGCATTATTCTATGCACATCCATTATTAATATCTCTACCATTAAATTAATATTATTAGTATTGATATCTTCCATTACTGTAATATCCTTTGAGGGAGACCTACTAAAAGCTATTATTAGATACTATTCTCAGCATTCTACATAATCAGGATAAATATTCATGTCATTTATAAGGGCGATATTAATGGAGGAGGTGTCAATACCAGTTGTCGTTATTCAAATTACTATTTTTCAACAGTTATATTTACATCTGATTGGCATTACTTGCTTTGAATCGAACCAAGGAAATAATATTGTCAATGAATTTACTCATACTAATATTATTGAATTCCAGATTAACCATGATATTATCACTATCAGTAAATAAATCAAGTGATATATTAATATTTGATAGCAACCTAACATTAAGCAATGTTCACAAATCCACATGAGTAAAATTAAATCATCAGTAAATAATTAGTAATATTAATGTTCTTGCTGGTAATTTATTTATCACGTACACAAGCCAAGAGATTGGTTGCACAACAAATAAATGAAAGAATATCTAAAATACAACTTTTGTATTTTGGAAATGCGACATAAAGGTACAGAGAAGCATCGGCCTTTCAGAGCTATTTGAGTTGTGATTGATTCATGACTACCAACGTCTACTACACCAAGTTTTTAAGGGTGAAAGTTTTAGGAAGATGTAGATTATATAACATTTAATAGAAACGACTTGCTCTAGAGATGTGACAATATTCTTTTCAGCTACCATCCCAGTTTACTAAGAGGCTGAAAACTATAGTGATTTACCTTAGGTTTTTAGACAATGCTTATGGACCTCCATTTATGGCATGATAGACTAGGGAGGGGTAGAGAAAAGCCGTGTTTTTGAGAATCCCAACGACACCGTACAAGCATTTATTAATCGTGCTTCACCTTACCCACGTTGCATACACAATGAGATCTTCTAGATACGTCGACCACTCAATGTCTCATTAATGAATGGCTGCCATCGAAGCAAGCAGAAAGGAGGTTGATACAATGAGCAATTACATCTCCTATTATTTTTCTCACATTACTTATGAACAACAATATCCTAGCAGAGCTTGTAGCCGTTAGGTACTACTTACCAATCCTATTGCGATAAAAGGTACCCCCTATCCTATCTTGCGTAACTCTTACTTGACTAAGTCTATCGACATATGCTTACTATAATATGTCAGAATGCTTCTTAAATTAGTTTGGTCTCTTGGGATAATTGACAAAAAGATGGATGGTTGCTTCAATCTATTTATCTATTCCTTGTATCCTTGGGTGTAACATATAGCTTATGCTTCGATATGTGGGGAATGGCATCTAGCCATGTAGGGAAGGTGTGAAAGAAGCGTCTGTCAGAAATAAGGTATGAAAGAAAATTGAGCTCCTCCACAACTACGCACATTAGAACTTGTTTCGAAATGTTAATGGTAAATGACGAGGTACTAGACAAGACATGGTTGAGATGGTAAAGTGTCTTAGAGGAAGGGACACCCAAATCTATCAGTCCTAGAATGCATCAGTCTCGAGACTGTCATTATGAGCATCAGAGAGGCAAAATTCGGCCAGATCATGGCTAGGGTAAAAGGCATAACCTTAGAACAATGAGTTGGGTAACACTTGCTTAATAACTTTATTCTCCACAACATGATTAAGGAACCGATATTTTACATCTCAAATTTCTAAGGCTATCTTCATTTTGCTGATGATGGAGTACTAAACTGTTATTCTTAAGTTTTATTTGTAGTGACAGGCTGATAAGTCCTCCTGGGCCTTGGCAGACAAGAGAAGAACACAAACGATTGTAAGCTATGAAGGATTTCATCCTCACTAAGAAAGATCAACAAAGATTCAACCACTTTGTTTTATTTTTACTTCGTGTCATTTATTTGTTTATTAATATTACATATATATGTTTCTTATTGTTTGAAAATTTCAGTCACTAAAGAATATTTTTGTAGTGTATGCCCTTCTACCGATTACATGCTCATTAACATGTTTCTTAGTAATAATGAATATACAGACTATTTATTTTATTTATCTTCTCACCATATACTGATTATTCTTTATAATAGATGCCCATTTGATAAGAACATGTGTTTATATAGGTGCGTTTTAGAGAGAGGAATGCAAGACATTACACATTTCTATTAGCAGTTAGATGTCTTTCCTAAAGCTCCCATATAATGATTAAATCATAGGAAGAATGTATTTTAGGATTTTTTTATTTAAATAAACTAGGGGTGGTGTACCATATATTACAAGCTATTATTTACAGTTCCAACTAGTTTCCATTATGCCCCCTTCTAATTCTTAATAGATATCCACCAAAATTTCAGGTTGGATATCCTATAGGCCTTGAGTCATGATTTAGTAACATATCACAAAACTATACAAGTTGCACAGCCCCATTTTTGGCAACATAATCATTCATTTCTTCAAACAAAGAAACTTATTACCATTTTGAAGATACACAAAAAAATAATCTTTGTTTCTTCTTCGAATACAAACTTAACACATTAGATATAGTCACAACTGGATTGAAATAATAGAATAACCATCCTTTTTCTGCTACACAATCATAGTAATATCACCACACAAATGCTTAACATGTTCTTTTGTACAATCCCATATAATACATCCTCATTCTTTGCAACAAGATACGGATGTGGTATCAAAGCTTTCAATATTACCACTAAAGAATATTTAATATGACAATTATTAGCACACAACCAAATAATGACTTGTTCTTTTCCCACGTCCACCCATGCTACAACAATGACAATAGCTTTCCATATTACAAATTAAATTTAAGAGATACAAAGAATGACAAACAACTGAACTAGGCTTGCTCTCCACCCTACTATAATGGCATCATGGAGCCTTGTGGACTCTAGCCATACTACTGAGCAAGAAGTACATGTCAACCCCAAGATGATAAATGGGGTTTTCTCAAACTATTATGAAAGGAATGAAAATAGCACAATATTTTTATTACATGCATATAGACTTTTCACTCACCATATTCAACAAGATCCACATAGACATATCACTCTTCTTGCAACAACTAAACAAGGAACACATGGAAATATTAAAACTTATCTCTCTGTTGTAGGTGTTGGTCTTTAACTTTGTTATCCTTCTTTCCTCTCCAACCAAGCCACCTTGATCACTATCTTTCCAAAGAGATAGACTCCTCTCCTCTTCTCATTCTCTCTATCATATCTACTCAAGTTCTCCTAGAGGAGAAGTGGGTAACACCCCACTCTTCCTTCCTCTCTAAGATATATAGGAGTTCCCACTTGCAATCCTTTGAATAGGGAGGTGTGAAGTGTACCTCCCTCCATCAATGAGGGTCTTTCCTCATTAAGGAGGGAAACATGCACAAGTGGACAACCCCTCAAACATTTCACCACCATCTTCCTTCAAAATTCGTCACTACTCATTATGAGGACTTTTCAAAGTCAACCCATGTCCTTGGGGCCATATTGCATGCCCAATTGACCCCTACCACTATGGTATAGACCCCAGGGGGTTTATTTTTGCATCCCAACTAGGGAAATTGACCAAAAACCCTCTTTAAAGACCCACTTAAGGATCCATCCGAATTTCATACTTGGATAAGGGTTCCCAACCCCTAACCCCGCTTACACCCAGATAACACATAATCCAATATCCTTTTAATATCAACCCTAACCATATTAATTTGCCACATTTTAACTTTATTTAATTATAAGCCCCAAAAGGTTAAAATTCATATCCACAATAAGATGTCTTTTTTATTTCCTCTCAATGGTTTTCCCTTCTCATACTCGCACCCTTATTTTCCTACAAATTGCCAATGCAATAGTAAGAAACAATCATGTACAACATTAATTTGCAAGATTAATATCCTAAGATTTGTCTATGAAACAATTCCATTTAAAATTTCAATTCGTATTCCATAAGTTAAGAGTTCCTAACACCTTCATGGCAATGACAATTAACTAAAATGTCAGAATGAAATGCAAGAATATTGTTACATAATCACACTATTTATCATATGCAATACATCTTACCAGCTATTTAGGGAAACATAAACAAATAAGGGTTTTACTAATCACATGTTAAGTGGGGTCTTACAAGCCCAATGGATATGCAAAAACTTATACTATTTATTTAATTGAAAATCTTAATTTTTTGTCCACACTATATAAAAGAATGTAGTCTAACAATATCAATAAATCCCTATAAAAAAATTCATCTAAAATGTCTCTTGGATCAGCATATACTTGGAATTTTGGGTTTGATAAAAATATTAAGCTTGAGCATTCATGCCAAGGTACAATTTTTATTTTATTTTTTAAATCTTAACATAGGGTGAAAGCTAAGAGATAGACCTTAAGACAATATTTAGTTAGTTTTGAAATATAAAAGTTTAATAGACTTAGTAAGGGAACATGTGGCCAATTCCAATTGGTACATTCTCACATTCATGAAATCCCAAGCATATTTGACATACTTTAATAATACATATGGAAGTGAAATAATTTTATATAGTTTGGTTTAATCAAGTTTTTAGTCTAAAAATTTAATGGCCTTAGATTTGTGGGATCAATGAATTTAATTCATATAAAATATTACATAAATTTAAGTTAGTTACATAATACTAAGGTTGTATTCTAAAGTATTCGAGAGAGGAAACACATTTTCTTAGGATTAAATTTAGTACAAACACATGGCATGCACCCAATTATTAGCTTTCTTGTCTCTCAACCTCTTAGGCATAACCATATTATCAATCCTAATTTATTTGGGAGCTTTATTTTGGAACTTATAAGATTTATCTCTAGAGCTTCATAGACCTAAGTCACTTACTAATTTTGACTAATTTGTGCACTCAAGTTTGAACTTACTAACAATTAGCTTCCAACCCTTGTCTATCTATAAACATATGTATGTGAATATTCACTCTAGTAGTTCATTGATTATAGATTGAATTAAGGAATCAATAGTTAGAAAATCAATTAGTGCTTGCCACAAATATGAGTACTTTATAAATTCTAATATGATTAGGCTCTTAGTTCCAAAGGTATTATGACATTATGAATAATAGCATACCATGGAAATTATAATCTTTCAAAATATTAACTTATTAGAGTTCTCAATTTCAATATTGATATATGATTATATTTAAAATTTCCTACAAATGTGGATATTTATAAATTTGATTTTAACCAAGATATCTTATTTGAATTTGACACTTAGTTATTCCTAAAAATCCTATAGGATGTGAGGTTCCTTGTAAATTTAACTCAACTTAAGACTCTTTTCAAGGCTTCTTTATTCTTGGGGATGTGTTAATTAAAGATTCACTCTAAGACATCTATGATCAAGAATTCTCTTGAGGAATTGATGGTGATTTATTAAGACTTGAAAGAAAAAAAGGCTTCAATATTACAAATGAAGGTACTCTCAATGGATAACCTTGATATATCCATTCTTGTGAATGAAATCTAAGGTTTCTTACAATTAATTAAAAAAACCTCTCATACTTAAATTATTTAATTTTAGATCAATGAATTTTATAAAGAGCCATAGGATTGTGGTTTTAGTCTAGGCTATTATAATTTACCTGAAATATTTTTTCTAATAATTTCTTTGATGATTTATCCATGTAGATTACACATTTATATCTTAATAATTTTTTACCATCCACAGGACTTGATTTATAGCTAGTGAATATGCTCAATATATGACATAAGAGAATTACTTTCCAAATTCAAGTATCCCAATTACATAACATTATACTTTATCCTCTATCCAATACCCATCTATTTCTCTAATTTTCTCAGTACTTCAATCTACATCAATTGCACGTAGGTAGTTACGCTCATTCACTAGAACATTATAGTATCATTTCACAAGTCTTATAGTTTAACAAAAATATAATATATAAAGTAATAGTTCAATAGGAAGGTATCAAACCTTGGAGGGTTGATAATTAGCTTTACCAAATGGCAAAAAACCACTATAGTATCCTAATCAAAATACATATGTACCTATTAAGTTTTCTAAGAATCTCATATAGGCCTTAAGTATTTATATCACACACTAGCATTAGTCCTCATGAGTTAACTTAGTCTATAAATAAAAAATTTATCTGCATATTTATCCATCAAATAAATGAATAATCCAATATTGTCCTCTCAAGTCTATAAATTGGAAATTTTTTATTTTCAATTGAGTTAACTCCATGAATTCTCCAATTAACTAAGGTTTTCAATCTTATCCTCATGTCTTGTTTGATTTTTCCTCATAAAATTTATAAATAAGATCATTATTTCATCAATTTGAGATCTCGTGTCTTATGGAAATCAACTCTAACAAAGTCATCAATCAATCAATCATCAATCATATTGTTATGTTTTAGAGATTTAACATCAACATCCAAGCAAGTGAAAAAAACATCACATCAACTTATTTTGAGGTTTGCAATGGGATTGATAAAATGGAATTAAATTTGATTTCATTTATGCTTTCAATTTTATTTGATTTCTAGTTTATTAATTTCAATTGTTACAATTTAAACCCAAACTAATTCATTTCTTAAGGTCCATCTCTCATCTTTCACCCTATGTTAAGATAAAAGAATAACATTTGTATACCTATACATGAATGCATAGGCTTAATGTTATTATCAAACCCAAGAATTTAAGTATGTTGATCAGAAGAGACATTTTAGATGAATTTTTATTGGTATTTATGTTGATCAAAAGAGACATTTTAGATGAATTTTTATTGGTATTTATTGATGTTGTTATACTGCATTCTTTTATATAATGTGGGAAAAAACATAAGATGTTCAATTAAATAAATAGTATAACTTTTTTGCAAGTCTATTGGGCTATCATATATGGTATCAAATAATGGCATAAAACTAAGGTCCTAATAGGCCATTAAGGATAAAAATTTAATCCTAGTTTCAAGATTGATTAAGGATTGATCATGATGGTACTCTATTGGTGCAATTAATAAGAAATCTCAAATTCAAAATTTAGTCTTTTGTAGTGTATCAATATGTAATAATTTTTTATCATTGTGGTTTTATGGGTTTTACTTCAACCATGAGGAAGAAGAAGAGAGAATGTGATAAATGAAGGATAAGAGTGGTTCATAGATAAATCACTAAGCTCTAAGATGGAGGAGAAAGATAAAGGGTGTTGGGAGTAGAGAGAACCCAACAAAATGGAAGATGAAATACTAAAAATCAATTGAAAAATAATAAATACTCCTCATTCAACATGAAATAAGAGACCAAATTTTGGAAAGGAAACTAACAAATTTTATAGTTAGATAGGATTGGAATGAGAAAAAAAAGAACCTAAGGGATGGATATGATTTAATATAATTTTTAAGGAAGAAGCCATCTAAATAAATTCTCAAGAACAAATCCATCATTGGGGATTTTGAATACATCAAGTTAGATAGATGTGGTGGCACCAAGTGATAGGAAGAACAATGTGTCACCTTTTATATATTGAGGATGTTACTTCACCAAATGCAATCTATAGGGTTATTTTATAATTATCTTCATGTTTAATGATAATAGAATTGCTTCAATTCAAATGTACTTCCCTACTCTTACAATGTATTCAAAAGTTATTCATTTATAATTTTATATGTACCATGGGAATTCAAGTGTGATACTATAAATGATAGTTACAAAATGATTTAGCTTTTATAAGAATATAAGGTACTTGATAAAAAAAAAAAATTATTGTAAACTTTAAAAGCACTCATTAGAAATATGTGTTCTCTTATAACCATAAAGTCATATCTAACCTCCAAGTTGGTTATTTTTAGGTTCTTCAAAAGTACAAATTTCATTTTTTTTATGAAACTTTCTTAATATGATCACTATGAATTACATATTTTAATTTTATAAGGTAAACACCATCATATGATAAAAGGAAAAAAATTAAACTCTAATCTTGAATATTTATTAGGAAATTTATTTATTTTCCATACTCATCCATTTTAAAGAAAGTTGTTTAAAAATATATTGATAAAAAATATAAATGAAACTCCATAAAATTCAGTATAATAATAATAAAACTAAATCATTAAATTAAGAAAATTGATAAAAAGATAAAAATATTATCATCCAATTTAAAGATTAATTAGCCGATAGGCTATTTGTTTGAAGTTTCCACTGGGAATTTCATCAATCCAACCGTGAATTGGATTTGTTGGCGCCGAAGATGTCCTGGACGACGACAACTAGACTAGGTTTTTTTCGTGGCAATGTGGAGCTTTGGAATTACGTGGGTTGGCAGTGGTGGAGTTGATGTCCTTGATACACGGAAGTTGAAATGTAAGTGTTTGCTCATGGGAGTGTTAATTCATTCTGTCATTGTTGTACGATGGAGGCGGGGGTAGTAAATGCAGGCAGACGAAGTAAATGCAATATTGAGTGTTGCATTGTGGGAAAATATACTTTGATTGAGTTGTATTTTCAAAACAACCATTGTGGTGTTGGTTTCATAGCAGACTATTGTAAATATTGTCACCTTCAGCTCCATGGCTAGTTTGATAGTAGACTATTCCAAAAATTGACGAACAATTGTTCTCCAAAATCTGTAAGTTGTTTTACATGGGTATTTTGCATAGATGATTGATTTATTGTTGATGTCTTCTTGTGATATCTTTCTATCTTTGGCATTATACCCATTTTGGAGATTTCAAAGAGATTATCACTCTATATGTATGGAGAAATTGCAATTAAATCTTCTTTTTTTATCAAAAAATATGGTTAGGGTTAGTAATTTTTTTACCATTAGTTTATTGTTTTAGTTATCTTTGTGCATTTGTATTGTGAGTTATTTTGCATGGATATTCTACATAGATGATTAATTTACTATTCATTTCTTCTTGTTATGTGTTTCTATCTTTGGAATTATACCCATTTTGGAGATTTGTAAGACATTATCGCTCTATATGGATGAAGAAATTGCAATTAAATCTTTTTTCTTTCATCAAAGCATATGGTTAGGATTCATAATTTTTTTGTCATTGGTTTATTATTTTAGTTATCTCTCTGCATTTTTGGTGTTATACCCATTAGCACAGGAGCAATTGCAAATTAACATAGGATTAATTTTCTTTCACGCTTTGTTTATTGTTTTAGTTATCTCTCTGAATCTTTGGTTTATTGTTTGTGGTTATCTGTGTGTATCTTTAGCATTGTACCTATTACAATTGGAGAAATTGTAGTTAAGTCTTCTTTCTTTCGTTAAAAAAAATGGTTAGGGTTAGTAATTTTATCAACCTTCGTTTGGTGTTTTAGTTATCTCTATGCATCTTTGTTGTTACACCCATTAAGATACGAGCAATTATAGATTTCTAACATTAGAGTATCAAAGTATCTCGAATCTTTCTTTCATTTAATGTTTGTTTGCTATCTCAGGTGTATATTTGGTGTTGCACCCATTACCATAGGAGCAATTGTAGTTGAATCTCCTTCTTCATCAAAGTATGGTTAGGGTTGGTAATTCTATCAAAATTTCTTTGTTTTGTTGTTTCAATGGCTATTTCTATGTACCTCTTCTGTTACGTAACCATTAACATCATAGGAGCAACGATTAACATAGAATGATTGCATATATATATATATATATATATATATATATATAGAGAGAGAGAGAGAGAGAGAGTTAATATGAGAGTAAAACATATTGAGATAAAATTAGTTTTTTTTATTACCTCCGTGCATCTTTTTGAGATTACAATCAACATAGGAATAAATTGCGATACTAAAGATAGGAGCATTGCATATACATGTTGTTAGTATACAAACCATGTTCATATTGAGATAAAATTATTTGGTGGTTGTGCGTTATTCTAAATGGCCTCACAATTTCTATATTTATAATATTTAGTACAGCTAATTTTGAATTTTGAATGCATTCTGTACATTATATAATCGATTTTTACATGGGTGTTTTGCATAGATGATTAATTTATTGATAATGTATTCTTGTTATATATTTCTATTTTTGGTGTTATACCCATTTTGGAGACTTGAAAGAGATCATCACTCTTTACGAGTGGGGAAATTGCAGTTAAATTTTGTTTCTTACATCAGAAAAATATGGTTAGGGTTAGTAATTTTTTGTTGTTCAGTGTTATTCTTAATAACTCTTTTACAATTTCTCTTTTTGTCTATAATATTTAGTCCCAGGTGATGTAGCTCAAATTTGCAATGAAGTGTGTGGGGTTATACTCATTTTGCACAAATTATTGCTACCTATTGGGTTTAGGAGTTCTTTTTAATGTGGCTTTGCGTTCATTTGTGTTGTATGGATATGTTTCATCATATTCCTTTTCCCTCCTATTTTTGAAGCTCTTCATAACAAGCTATTCTTCATGATATTCTTTTTTCTAGTTGCTCATAACAAACTGTTGATTATCGTAGTTTGCATGTTCTATTCTACATATTTTACTTATGATATTTTTTGTTTCTTGGTGTCTTCAAAGGCAAATGGATAATTTTTTCCTAATCCTTATTGACCAATGAGTGACGTTTATCAACATTCTTAGTTCAATAGGTAAGGTCCATGTCATGGTAAGTAGATTGAGAAAAAAATTTCTCCAGAATTTGTAAGTCATTTTACATGGGTGTTTTGTATATATGATTAATTTATTGTTAATGCCTTCTTGTTATATGTTTCTATGTTTGGCATTATACCCATTTTGCAGAATTGAAAGAGATTATCGCTCTTTATGGGTGGAGAAATTATCGTTTAATTTTCTTTTTTTTTTGTCAAAAAAATATGGTTATGGTTAGTAATTTATTTGGCCCTTGTTTATTGTTTGTAGTTATCTATGTGCATCTTTGGCATAAATAGCCATTACCATAGGAGAAATTGTAGTTAAATCTTCTTTCTTTCATCAAAAAATATGGGTGGGGTTAGTAATTTTATCGCCTTGGGTTTATTGTTTTAGTTATCTCTATGGATCTTTGCCATTATACCCATTAACATAGGAGTAATTGCATATATATATATATATATATATATATATATATATATATATATATATATATATATATATATATATATATATATATATATATATATATATATATATGTAGAGGGTTAGTATGAAAACATAGGCATATTAGAGATAAAATTAGCTTAGTGGGTGTTAAGTGTTATTCTAATAGGTGTATTACAATTTCTCTATTTGTGTATAATATTTAGTGTCAGGTAATAGGTTGAATTTTCAATTAAGTCTGTGGGGTTTCACTCATTTTGCACAGAATGTGGCTTTATGTTCATCTATCTTGTATCAATATGTTTCATGGTATTTTTTTCCCCTTATGTCTTTGGAGATCCCCGTGACATGCTATTTTTCATGGGATTCTTTTTCTCGCTTCTCCATAAGAGACTCTTGCTATGGTTTTCCCCTTCTATTCTCCATATTTTATTCATCGTATTTTCTTTAGGTTATGACAACAATTATATGATGCAATAATATGCACAAAATTTGTATAACGCCATAGGCTTGATTGTATATTTGAGCTACATTGGTTGACATTAAATATTATAGAGAAATCATTTATGCAAAAACCCCATGTAAAATGACTTATAGTAAATAATTATTATTCTAACACGTATTATACAATTTATGTGTTTCTCTTCACTATTTATTAACAATGAACATAGTTGGAGGCTTGTATGAATATGTTCAATGATTTTCTTTCTTCCCTCATTTGCTTGAAGGCCCATGGAACAAATTGCTCAGGTCTATTTACAAAAAAATATGCTTGTATGTCATTTTCCTCTTACCAGAAATTCTATCGCTATGTAGAGAAGCTGTAACAACAAATTCTATGTGATAATTGGCTTGTTAATTCAAAATTCAAGCTACATTATTTCCCACTAAATATTATAGATACAACTTTAAAAAAGTATACTTTCCTACATTGCAACGCTCAATATTGCATTTACTTTATCTGCCCCCATTGTACAATGGCAGAATGAATTAGCACCCCCCAATATATATATATATATATATA
>VDFB02274353.1:0-51964 GCA_007258455.2 Sequoia sempervirens | reverse complement strand
GTGATCAACGTGTTGAGCATGATCAGGCTAGAGAAGATCAGGAACATGATGTGGCCCCATCCGGTAAAGAGGACCACCCTCATGTTCTCTTAAACATATTTAATTTCAACTGGTGTATTAATTAATGTAACCTTTCGTGATTCAACTTTAGAGCATGTAGACCATGATCAACATGTTGAGCATGATCATGCTAGAGAAGATCACGAACATGATGTGGCCCCATCTGGTAAAGAGGACCACCCTCATGTTCTCTTAAACATATTTAATTTCAATTGGTGTATTAATTAATGTAACCTTTCGTGTTTCAACTGCAGATCAGGATTTAGAGGGTGTTCAACATGTTGAGCATGAGTCTATAACAAAAGTTCAGGAACATGATGTGGACCCATCAGGTAAAGAGAACCACTCTAATGTTCTTTTAATTAATCAAATACTTGTAACAATACTAATAAAACATATCAGTTTAACATTTCTTTCTTATTGCAGCAGATCCCCCCTTGAAGCAGCGTCCACATCATGAGCAGACGACTACGCGTACATTAAGATCACAAGCAAAGGGCAGAACAACTAAAAGGGGGACAGATATTGATTTAGAAAAGGATACTCCACTTCAGCTTTATGTAGCTTTGAAAAAGAAACAAAAAAAAAGTGATTGTAATCATATCATGGCAACCATATTTTTGATAATATGTAAAAACTGAAAGAATGAATATTATATGTTAATGAATGAATGTGAATATGTTAATTAATGAATGTTATATGTTATTAATGGATGAATGAATGAATGTTATATGTTAATGAATGAATGTGAATATGTTAATTAATGAATGTTATATGTTATTAATGGATGAATGAATGAATGTTATATGTTATTGATGAATCAATGATTAATGTTATATGATTGGGTATGGGGAATTGAGAGTGATGTGACGGGGGGGAGGGGCCAAATGAGCTTCCACCGTCACTTGGTTGGCCTTGTTAAGTAGAGAATATTAAACTATACTCAAAACAAAGAGAAGCTCAATAAGGTAATGCACTTTTCAATATAAGAAATGCATCGTTTGAAGCATCAAACCAATATGCAGTCTATATGTATGATCAGTCGTCAGTCTCCACAATGGTACATTTCCACGATTTTTATTTAAAAAAAAAAAAATTGCTTCTTCGTCGCAATTTCAACGACACTAACCGACGAATCAACAGAAAGGCTCGACGAAGTTGCTATAGCTGTGATGACGATTTCGTCGTAACTCCCTACCCATTTCGTCGCACTTTTGACTTTTTTGGTGTTCTTCCGGTGCTAATCCTTGTTAAGTTTGTCGCACTTTCGACAAACATTTAGCGTTCTCCCCACGCTACTCCTTGCTAGTTTTGTTGCACTTGCGACGCACTTTCGATGTTCTTCCGACACTACTCCTCGCTAATGTCGTCGCACTTTCGACGAGCTTTTGGTGTTCTTCCGGCGCTACTCCTTGCTAATTTTGTTGCACTTTCGACTAACTCTTGGTGTTCTTTCGATGCTACTACCTGAGTATGTCGTCGTAATGTCGACGAACGTCTTCTGTTGTTTCGACGCTACTGCTTGCCCATTTCGTCGAACCAGCGACGAACTTCTTGTGTAATTCGTCGGTGGATAAACAAAGTTTTCGTCCATATTCCGACGAAATCCTGAGGTATTTCACGATGTCGTCGACCGATGATTCTTCGCCGTTATTTCGATGTTTAATTTGCTGTCGGCCTTGCAACGAAAAAACAGCGACAAAAATATTTTTGCCATTGCGTCGCTCTTCCGACAAAGATTTGTTGAACAACCTACGAACGCCCGTCAGAAAATGGTGTCAAATCCAGTAGTGTTTGGTAGTGGGGTGGTGTGTACGGTATATGCCAGTATAAGAAACAATTGCAATACTACTCTTGTTCTTTTGCAACAATATTATTCGCTACTGTAAGGCCTAATTGTACAAATAGGTGCAGTAGATAACGAATGACATGAAACAGCTAAACAACAAACAGGTTACAATACAATTTAGTTTGCCACGAAGATTTTAAGAACAAAAAGCTACTATTTGAAAACCAAATTCAACAAAATCAACAATATATAGTGTCCACATATTTTCCCAATTTGCTTAAAGCCAAATGAATGCAAATGAAAAGTCAACCTACTTAAACCAATAGAAAAAGAGATGAACAATAATCTCCAAACACAAAAAACATGTCTTAAAATCCCAACTTTAGGATAAAGTCAAAAATATTTTAAACAACACAATCTCATTGGCTAAGCACCTAATTGAAAAGAAAATGCAACGGATCCAATAGTAAACCTACCTATCGGCCATAACTAACAATTGCAATAGTAACTTGCTTTTCAACAAAAAAAAGTTTCATGTTTATGAATTGCATTCCATGCCATTCACTACGCTCATCTGTTTATTCAGTAAGTCAGATTCTTGAACCAGGCTTCTCCTTTATTGTTCACAACTCTTCCTAAGCATAAATTTTGTGCACATTGGAAGACTTAAAATTCATTGCAAACAAGCGAAGACAATGATACAGGAATCTGACCTTCCAATTCCTTGTTCAACATCCAAGTATATTTGTGTCGGTATAGATCTCTGCCTACAACTTCAATTGCAAATAATGGTTCCCGTTATAGCAATAAATAGACAAATGAACACAGTCCACAATATGTTATTTTGTAAAAGTGTCATGGTCACGAATGGCTTGGTTGTTTGTTTACGATACTTGATAACTAGAAGTATTGGTTGTTGCTAAAGGGGCTAACGAGGCAAGTACATTAAATTACATATGCTTTGAGCAAAGTCTTGTAGGCTGTGGAAGCAGTGAATGCATTAATCATGTGTTTATTTCTTGACTAGCTATTACCCTATCAGTGAGCATGATGGTTGGTTGGTGTTAGGACTAATGGGAAACGCTTGCAGAAATTTATAATGTTTCTGTATTGTTTTGCAAATTTTATTGTTATTTCTATGATTCAGGTTTATGAATAGTGTATTATTTTTCATGGATTGTGCTCACTTCTTTAGTTTTGTCATGTGTCTCTAGTATTCATTTTCCTATAAGTAAAATAGGAAAGTACAAGTAGATGACAAATTTTGCTGACAGGCTCACAGCCACTCAAGCAATAAACAAAGAATTAATGCACTCACTGCAGCGTTAGCCCTTCTAACAACAAGCAATACTTCTACTTATCAAGTGTCAGAAAAACACATCGAAGACTGCAACTAACAAAAAAAAACACACACAAGCTTCTCAACTAACAATAAAAAAACAATAAGCAAACACCAGCCCTCCAACACATGTCGCACAATTTGCTTTATGAGCTTTGCTCATAGGCTACCAACACAATAAACACATAGCTAATGTATTCAACTTTTATAGAATGACAAACATGCAAAAGCACAATCGAAAGCCAAAAAACCCACAAGCTTTTGAACAAACGATAGTCAAACAAAAATAAGCACATGCAAAACCCAGCACTTGCCTAAAATTTCATGAACTAACCATCCATTCACTTCATCTATACCCATATGCAAAAATGCAACCAACAGGTAAAAAACCCACAAGCTCTTCAACAAACGATAAACAAACGACACTAAGCACAAAGAAAACCCAGCACCCGCCTAACATTTCATGTATTAACTATATGTTCAGTGCATGTGCAAACGAGCCACTCACCAGCTGCACACCGTTCCTACAACTCCTCCCACGACCAACCACTGCACAGAATGACAAACGTCCAATACAACAACGCACAGACTGAAACATACAAGCTTCTCAAGAAACAATAAACAAACAATAAGCAAAATCTAGCGAGCGCCTCATTCTACATCAATTAACTATGCATTTTCTACTTATGTCCACCTCAATTGTCCAACACATATCGCGATGTTTGCATTTAAGGCATTAAACATGCATTCACTGCTTCAGTACTAGTTCGCCGCCAAAGTTGGCAAGCAAAATATTTGCATAATGTATAATGTTCCCATATTTTCCTAATTTACTTAATGCAAAACCAACAAAAATAAAAAATTGACCTACTTAAACCAATAGAAAAAGAGATAAACCGTAATTTTCAAGTGCCAAAAATATGCGCTTAAATCTCAACTATAAGAAAAAGTCAAAAATATTTTAGTTTTCCTAGTGGTATGGAGCAATCCCAATACCTTGTAGTATGTGAATTGTGAACAACTGTAAGCAGCAATGCTTGTGTATCCTTTGTTGTGTTGCACACATTGTGAATGTCAAATGAATGCACTAATGGTGACAATAATAATGGTGTTACATATGAACATGTGAGAATATAGACTTGGAACAAATTTGTCTATTGACCAATGCATTACAATACTAGTATGTTGTTATATACAACAATATTGTTTTAGATCTTGTTCATTGTAGAAACTTACAATGCATCAACTGTGGCTACATTGCTTCGGTAGGCACTAGCGTAATAGCAAAGCCTGTAAAATTTGGTTTCAATGACTAGATGTTTACAAAAATTCGTTGTGTTGTTCTATTTTGCTTTAGTATTTGTTATTTTGTTGGCAATACTAGAACAATTTGCATGTAGACATTAAATATTTGCATCAATCTAGTCTTCGACAATTGGCACAAATAAAATCCAACACTCACCTAAGATTTCATGAATTAACTATGCATTCACTGTTTTCCTACCCACCAACTCTCCAACACATTTCACACAATTTGCATTCAATGGATCAAACATGTATTCACTACTTGACAATTAAATATTATCCATAATATATAATGTCCCCTTATTTTACTAATCTACTTAAATCTCAACTATAGCAAAAAGACAAAAATATTTTAAACAAGACAATCTGATTGGTCAAACAACTAATTCGCAACGAAATGCAAGTGATGCAATAGTAAACCAACTATAGCATAGAGAAATATACATCAAACAACACAATTTAATTTTCCATCAAAAGTTTAAGAACAACAAGTAACTAATTGAAAACCAAATTCAACAAAATGAACAATATATAATTTCCCCATATTTTCCTAATTTGCTTAAAGCAAAATGAACGAAAATAAAAAGTCGACCTACTCAAAGCAATAGAAAAAGACATAAACAATAATCTTCAAGCACACAAAATAGCTCTTAAAATCCCAACTTTAGGAAAAAGTCAAAAATATTTTAAACAACACAATTTCATTGGCCAAGCACCTAATTGAAAAGCAAATGCAACGAATGCAATAGTAAACCCGCCTATCGATGGGAACTAACAATTGCAATAGTAATTTGTTTTTCAACAAAAAAAAGTTCCATGTTTATGAATTACATTGCATGCCATTCACTATGCTCATTTGTCTATTCAGTAAGTCAGATTCCTGAACCAAGCTTCTCCTTTATTGTTCACAACTCTTCCAAAACATAAATTTTATGCACATTAGAAGACTTAAAATTCATTGCAAACAAAAGAGAACAATGCTATAGGAATTTGACCTTCTAGATCCTTGTTCAACAACCAAGTATATTTGTGTCGATATAGATGTCTGCCTCCAACTCCAATTGCAAGTAATGGTTCCTATTACAAGGACAAAACAAACAAATGAAGACAGTAAACGACATGTAATACGCTATCCATAAATCTACCCACTTGCCCCATTAGCCCTTCCAACAACTAATTCTTCTAGCTATCAAGTATCATAAACACACAACAAAGCCATTGACGACCATTGCACTAGTACACAATAACAAACATGCAAAATCGCAAACAACTAGAAAACCCACAACCTTTTGAACGAGCGATAAGCAAATGATAATAAACACAACCACTCGCCTAAGATTTAAAAGTATGAAAACAAACAAATGGCCCACTCACCAGTTGTACGCCGTTCCTTCAACTCCTCCCTCGTTAAAGCACTGCACTAAATCACAAGCATCGAAAATGGCAACACAAACTTCTAAACAAACAATAAGCAAAAAAAAGCACTTTCCAACATAGCTAAAAAACTCACAAGCTTTTCAACAAACTATGAACAAACAAGAATAGACACAAACAAAACCTAACAGTCACTTAAGATTTCATGAATTAACCATGCATCCATTGCACATATACTCACATGCAAAAACGCAACGAAGGAATAAAAACCCACAATCTTTCCAACAAACAATAATAAAATGAGAATAAGCACAAACAAAATTCAGCACTTGCCCAACATTTCATGAACTAGTTATCCATTCATTGCATGTGCACCCATGAACTTATCGAGCATCACAAATACACAGCCCAGACATTCACCGACAGTACACTTTTACAAAATAATGAACATAGCTAAAAAAGCCCACAAGTTTTTCAACAAACGATACACAAACGACAATAAGCACAGACAAAACACAACACTCGCCTAAGAATTTATAAATTAACTATGCATTCACTGCACATCTACCCACATGCAAAAACGCAACGAAGAGCTAAAATACCCACAAGCTTTTCATGAATTGGCTATGTGTTCATTGCATGTGTACTCACATTACACAAGACATTGCCCAAAGCGTACAGTTTTCCCTATGACGCTTCTAGTTATTAAGTATCAAAAACAAACAGACACCACTTACCAATTGCACATTGCAACCACTGCACAAAATGACAAACGTCCAAGACAGCAACCAACGGCGAAAACATGCAAGCTTTTCAACAAACAAGAAAAAACCAACCCTCCAACACGTCACACAATTTGCATTCCGAGCTTTGCTCACAGGCTACCACAACAATAAACACATAGTTAATGCATTCAAAACCCACAACCGAGAGCTAAAAAAACCCACAAGCTTTTGAACAAATGATAAACAAACAAGAATAAGCACATACAAAACCCAACGCTCGCCTAAAATTTCATGAACTAACTATGCATTCACTTCATCTGTGTGCCCATATGCAAAAACCCAACCAACAGGTAAAAAACCCACAAGTTTTTCAACAAACGATAAACAAACGATACTAAGCACAAAGAAAACCCAGCACTTGCCTAATATTTCATGAATTAACTATACGTTCACTGCATTTGCAGACAAGCCACTCACCAGCTGCACACCGTTTCTACGACTCGTCCATCGACCAAGCACTACACAGAATGACAAACGTCCAAGACAGCAACCCACAGCCTGAAACACGCGTGCTTCTCAAGAAACAATAAACAAACAATAAGCAAAATCCAACGGTCGCCTCATTTTAAATCAATTAACTATGCATTCTCTGCTTCTATCCACGGCAGTTGTCCAACACATATCACGAGATTTGCATTTAATGCATTAAACATGCATTCACTGCTTCAATACTAGCTTGCCACCAAAACTGGCAACCAAAATATTTGCACAATGTATAATGTTCCTATATTTTTCTAATTTACTTAATGCAAAACTAAAAATAATAAAAAATCGCCCTACTCAAATCAATAGAAAAATAGATAATCCGTAATTTTCAAGCGCAAAAATATGCACTTAAATCCCCACTATAAGAAAAAGTCAAAAATATTTTGAACACAATCTCATTGACCAAGTGACTAATAAAAAAGCAAATGCATTGATTGCAATAATAAACATGCTATCCACAGGAACTAATAAAGACAATCTTTTCGAGTCACACATCTCTCTTAATGAGTTTGACAAATTGTTCAATCGTGTGTTTTCACAATCCCGTCAGTTCCTTGCCAAGTATTGTTAACCGAATTCATTATTGAATAAAAAATGGAATGGATATTTGCATAATGGTGAATAAATGGCGAATATATAGAAATCGGTCTATGCCACTTGTCGATATTGCATTGATACATTCAACCAAGTCGAACAAAAAAAAATGGAAATGACACGATGCAAATCTAACCATTAGAATAATCAAAGATCTAGTACATGCAAACATTTTAAAAACCCAAAGAGCTTGTTAAACATATATTGATGTTATTTATAATTAATTTTTTAGTTCTCTATAGCTCCAAAATTAAGATAGCATTATGTTGATAGATAGATGTATTCATCAGCATAAACCGTGCTTTTGTAATTACAATAAATGCTGTAACTTTCTATACAACTGATAGTGAAATGTTAAATACCTTGACTGTTAACAAAAAAAATTGTGAGTACACCAAGCATGTACATATGGATGAAATAAATTTATATGTACACATTCTGTACAAATGTTTTCAAAATAGTTTCCAATATTTAAATTTGAACTCTTGGAAAGCTGCAACTAAGAACTAAATGCGAATTCATACTTTATTCAAAAAAAAAATACGAATGGGAATAGAATGTTTGGTGCAAGAAAAATATTTCATTACAACTCAATTAAAAATCCAATCTTTGTTCACTTGGATTACTTTGGAATCCCATCACTGGCATGCTTCCCGGTTGACATATCAAGCCTGGGAAACCCTGCTGCTTTAGATATATATCAAGAGGTAAATTTGCATCCTGGAGAAGCCTCAACATGCTAATCTGACCAACTCCACCTGATGATTCGTCTTCACGCGCCGGATGGCAATTTAGATCAATTTGGCTTTTGCTGACGACAAATTCTTCCTCATTTGTTCTATTGCCTGTGTAAGAACTTTGTAAGTTAATACGTGGGGGCAGTGTCACTCCATTAACTGGAAATTTATCAACAATGGGGTTTCGATCTCCTTGTCTGGAGCCATTCTCCAACAGCTGGGTCATTGATTGCCCTTTCGATGCAGGCTCCACATCTACCTCTTCCTTCATTGGAATTTGTCTTTTCCGAGCATTCTCTGCTTCTCGCTCAGATTGTCGCTTCTTACGGCGCATCATTAGTGTCTTAAAGCGGCGCTTAACAGTCATACAAACATTACACGTACAGGTGGGCTTGTGTTTAGGCCCTTTCCCACTGGGAGGCTGGATACAAACAATACATGTACAACCCGGTCGGTGTCGAGGGTGCTTAGTAGTCTGAGCAATTACAGGAGGTTCGCTTCCATTTTCATCAAGAACGACAGCATTGGCTAGTGTGTGGAGCCCAGAAGAAGTATTTTTTCCCTTTGACCCATCTGCACATTTTTGTTTTTTGGAGGCTGGGTGTGATGATAAAAACAAGAGTCAAAACAATACTCCCAGATACCGTATAGCACAAATGTTGAAACAATACTAAACTAATCCCTTTATATTAGCGTTAGCAGCTTCAAGGTTATTTACTTGAAATTAACTTCATCAATACAGATGTAGCTCAAAAAATGGATTCTCAATTTTGTGAAACCTCAGAAAACACACCTATATTGTGGCGGAGAAGATCTTCAAAATCTCCGGAGCTTATTTCTTGAGGTGCCGAACAAGAAGCTCTACAGAAATAAATGTTCAAACTCCATTAATTTTGTCTTCATGAATGTCATCAAGCTATAATAAGCAATAGTCCAAACAAAATTTGTTTGGTCAATTGTTATGAAGATCTTATCTGAAAGGAATTGTTAAGCCACTTTGGCTATTATCCTTAATTACAAAACCAAGCAGTTTTGTTACACTCCCTAGCAACAAGTAATATAATTTCTTAACCAAAAAAACTAACCTCTTAGGATCCCATGAATTGTCAGAACATGTCCAATGTCTTGGTAAATTGACATCTAAAGGCAGTCTGCGCCAGCTGCCACATGCATCGCACTGAGCCCATTGATCCTGTTCTCTGATAGATAAAATTGACTTCGTTCAGTTTGAAAATACTTGAGATATAAGAAGCCAGTAAGGCAAGCTGCAACATTAATATTTTGATGCAGAATGAACTACAACATTCATCAAACTCAGCCAAAAGATTCTGTTGTATGAAATTATCTTCATTTAGTTTGTAAAGAGTTAAGAAATGTACGAAATCAGGTCTGTAGTGAATCTGAATGTAAAACAAACAATTCATCATATGAAGGGATCAAGGAGCATGTCTAATGTTAAATTCTTAGATAATACATGTGAATTATGCCTAGTTTAATAAAAAAAAAACTAGGGCTCAGAACTCAATAACAAAATATATAATATATGTGAGTGCATGCGTACATACACATAAATGATACATGTATGTATGTGTATGTATGTACATTGTATGTATACATGCATACACACACATATGTATGTAACACACATACATACATACTAACACACTCATATATGTGTGTGTATGCATATATACACATACATACACACACAAACATATATATGTGTGTATGCATGTATACATACATACATCCACATGTATCTATACACATACATACAGCTATATAAACTGTACTGGCTCACGTGTGATGGATGTTTATAGCTGGATTTTCATAATAACTTCAAACTCTTGCAGGAGTTTCATCTGCAACTCAAATTGCATACTCTTGAGCTGTTTTTTGGCCAGAGTAATTTTCATAAGAATACCTCTAAGCATTTGTACAGCACCATCCAACAATACAGAGTACACAAGACTATGCTTAGACAGCACCATCCATCAATGCAGAGTACACAAGACTAAGTTACCATTGCTACATGTTAGAGCAATTTGAATCACACTTTAATGTGTCGTGATAAAGAGGATCTCCTATTTGTCCGTCTTCCTATGAAGATGTTTCCTTTCTCTGTAATGCAAATGTACTTTTGTCAAATTATTGGGCTGCAATTTTGGTCCTGCTCATCACCAATCTAATTTAATGCTGCATTGTTAGAGGATCTTTACCATTGAGACCTGTCAATATGGGTATGGAAATTTTATGCCATGATAACATAGGGTATTTGAAGTTTAAACTTCTATTCTAACCCAAACCATAAAAGTTCCTTTGGATGTTGAATAAGTTCTAATCTTAATCCCTAATCACTTAGCCTAAAACTCATGATGGATTAAGTTCTAAAATTAGTCCCTAAAATTAAATAATAGGTCATGAATTAAGGAGCTAAGTTTAGGTACGACTATTGTATCTCTAACCTCTCTTGTGAAAATATTTATCAATATGTAGTTTATGTCTAGTGGGTTTTGTTCTAGCTGTAATGCAGACTGATTGCCATGATAAAAACAAGGTTTAAGCCTCATTGGGCATGCTCCTCATGTTAAGGAAGCTACAATAATGGGGGCCTAATCAGACGAGGTTGTGTGCAAGTTCCAGCTACATTTTCAGGGAATAGACAAATTGGATTTAACTTTTTAATTGAACCATACTCTGCACTTGATAATGTATTCTCCCATACATTGAATAAGATGGATGATAGTAGACAGTTGTTACACACAAAAATTTACTAATTCACTGATCAAAAAATCAGTACACGGTTATGTGCATTGGTCAATAAATAAAGAATATATACATCCTAAGATCAAATTAGATGTGTGCCATGGTCACAACAGATGAATTGTGATTTTCTTATGCTGTAAGGACTTTCAGACACTGTGAGATCAAAGTTGTATTGTTTCACCGATAAAATGCTATGATAGAGGATCATCAAAGATATAATTAATCGGATTACTGATTTAAAGTTCATTGACATCGTATTTTCAAGCTATCGATCATAAATTGCATATGGATTTAAGAATAGGTTACTTATTTGACTCCTCATAACAAACTTCAACCAGCTAAACACACCACATATAATATGTGGAAATAGTCATCAAGAATAAATTAATAGTTGTGAGTATTAGAATTGTTAGTTGTCAATGACAATTCTAAGATTCTTGTTATGCATATGTATAAGTACTGTCAACACTGAAATGATTCAGTCAGCATAGTGATTTTCATAAATGATCGCTGGGAAGGCAATAAAGTATCTTTTCTAATAGAATGATATTGCCTAACTGCAGATTCATTCTTTCCAACATGCAATCAAGGAATCAAAAAAGGATCACAATCCCTGCGAATTGCTTTTTTACATTCACAGTGATTTGAAACAACTCGTTAACATTTGAAAATGTTCTTGTTGTAGCTATATCTTTCATCTTTGACCAGTCCTTGATTGAGATGAGAGAATAATTTTAATTTTTCGTATTTCAGAATTGGAATATTCATTTCATAGATGTGAATAACTTTAGAATGTTTGATGATGTTCAATTTTGCAAAAGAAAAGCTATAAAATTTGTATTTTGTATCTTTATTTGTAAAATCCCTTTTCTCCCCACCATTTGGGCAGAAAGATTTCCGTAATGGATATCATCCTAGAGTTTATTGTTGTTCCATCCCTAAAACTCCGAGGAAAATATGTAGCTTCTGTTGTAAGGATCTTAAAGAGGTTTCCTTGTGTTGAAAGGATGTGCATAACATGCCAATCACTCTTATTTTTCAGCTTCTAGCTATGATACCACTGACTTGAAATGGTTGGATGAAATGGTTGGATGAGCCGGTCCATATAATTTTGGTTCTTGTGACTTGTGTCTCTTAGCCTTGCAACCATGTATACTAACTATTATTCTGAAAATCCTAAATATGTTAGTAACCGTAGAAAAGAAAATCCCAACCTGGAATTGGACCAAACCTAATTATTTTTTCTTTCCAATTATGATAGCCTATTCAGTTGTGTATAAAACAGGTTCAGTTTGTCATGATGGAGTGGAAGCTCTAATCATCAATGAAAGAAAGGATAATATTTACGATGTTTAGTTTAGTGAAAAAATACAAAGCATATGGATGCCCAACAGTCCAGTACTTGAATTCAATAATATTTTCTGGGCGGTTATGATAGCCATTCAGTTTTGTGTGTAAGAACAGTTTCGATTTGCTATGGAGATAGAAAGCAGAGTGTAAGATGTCACTATCAATGGAAGAATAGATAATAGTAAGTCAGTAGAAAGATCTGTAAGCTTATGGATACCAACTTGCTAACAGACAAGCAGTTGACTTCAATAACAAAATTAAAATATAATAATTAGTGAATAAGGATGAATTTTAACATAAAATATTAAAAAGGTCAAAGAGAAGAACATTATGCAAGAGGTAAATATATGAATAGAGATCTCAAAGTGAGAGTTAAGACATGCAGAAAACGCATTCTAATGTCCACACCTTGAAAGATAAAGGAATTTCAACGGAGAACAGAAAAAACCAGGACAAAAGAGACAGAAATTCAACTAATGACAACTAAAGATAAGCTATGATTATGGATTTTTTTCAGAAGAGACCCGTTTTTAAGGAGTCTGTATATGAGACTTCTGATTAAACTTATTCTTAATAGACACAAAGAGATTGTAGTAATGTTCTATAAACTAAAGTTTAGAAAATCAAATACACTCATTGTCTCCTAGAAAAGTAGCTGCATTCATAGAAGGTATGACCAAAATAAGGATCTGGCAAAGTGCCAATATAAATTTCATATATTAAGCAAAAATGTCTAATGTTAGAAATGCAGCCAAATATTGTGGAATATGCCTAAATCACATTTGGTTCTGTTCAAGACTATGCCAAGTATGACAACTGTAGCTTTAATAAATATTCATAGAACAAAGAAGAAATTGGTTATGTAGAGAATTAAGTTAAGTATGAAGGTAATCGTAGTTTATAAAGATGCTTATACCATAAGGAAGAAATACATGGAGCTGCAGGACTTCAAATTATAAGCTGGTTAAACAAAATGCAAACAGTCTCTTTACTGGAAGAAATAACTTTTTTGGCAGACTAGTTCATTCAAATGCTTAAAATTGAAGTTACATAAACTCGGATGTATTTACTATTAAGTCTTTCTTCACATGGAATCAAAAGGGAGAGTGGTAAAAGGTTAGTAACTGCAATGTCTAAAATTGCATACCTTGCGATTTTGACACTACAAATTGTACCCATTTTAGCATCGATTCCCATACTAATATATTTTAGGACACCTTTTAGCCCATCTTGTACCCAATTTCCTAATTAGGATGCCAATTTTTGTGTTGTTTTATGTACTCATCTTTTATGTGATGTTTGCTCTCATGTTTTTATGTTTGCTCTCATTTTCTAACAACTTTAAGCTTTGTCCCTTTAGGACTAAAGTGCAGTCACGCAAGCATCCACATGGTCACAATTTCATCCCATGTTCAGACCTACAAATGCTCATAAATGGCCAAAAAAATTGTTGTTTTGAATTCCCTTTAGACCATCATTCACCCAAGCTTGTCAAGTTTCCAACAATCATCTCCTAATTCCTTTGCCCAAAATAGACCCTGGTATGATTGAGATTTTTGAAATGGGATTCTCCTAGGGGTGTTTTTGAGACTTGGCTGGCTTTTGGCTTCATCATTGTGAAGCTTCCTACATGCCATTTGGACTCTTTTCATGGGATGGTTTGTTGTGTTTTTCACTCTTTCTTTATTATTCTATACTCTATTGTTTCTTGGTTATCTTTGGATTCTATGTCTCCTAACTCATTTCCATACATATTAGGATAGTGATAGATACACTTATTGCTATTCTCATATTTCATTTTATATAGTGCTTCTCTTTGTAGCGTCAAAAATTGTCACCCTTGACAATTTCACACTACCTTGACACCCTATTTTGCTTATAACATTAATTATAATAATAATTTACTCATTTGAGCCAAAAAGTACCGATCATGGGTGTTGGGCGCCCTAGACCAAAAAGAAAATTTGTAAATATTTGAAATCTTGATTGGCAACCTTTTGTGATTTGAAAATGACCCTAGGTCGGCCCCTACCCAAATAATTCATTAAAATGCATATATAAACATGTTTTCCTCTCATTTTGAACATTAGAAATCAATTAAGGAGGCAATTATGAATGAGAGGTTATTATGATGCAATTATGGAGAAGTATTGAGTGATCCTCTACATGCTAGCTTCAGCAATCTATTATGTATGTTAGCTAACCTTCTACAGGTCTATCTAGCAATCAAGGCATCTATCAATCAACTTGTAGTGTGGCATCTCTTCTTTAAGGGTTTTCACATTAAGGTAACATTTGCCATTTGTCATTTATCAAACTTCAATCAATTATTGTTGTTTTGGCCTCTGCCCAGCCTAGGGCATGCCCTCTTGATCATCATGAATTGTTGTACATGGAGGTAGAAATACCAAAACGGGGTTTGACTTAGGCAAGCCCCTATACAACACAATCCTTCCCCGTCTTTTCATGTGTGCAAGCCAGATCCAGAAGTTTCAGTAGGAGACAGCTACAAAAGATAGAGCGCAAACTATAACATACATATCAGAATTTTCAGATCCGACAAAAGAGGAGGCCAATCTAGGGCGCCCCACGCCCTTGACCTTGCAATTCAGGCTCAAATTTATAGTGTAAGTTCCTCTCTATATCGCAGTCTCAGATCTGAAGCCATTTTGTTACTTTTTGTTTTCATTTGTCCGATAATTACATTTTCAGATCTAAAGTTATACGCCAAATAAGCTTGTTAAAACACACATCAAATTTATCATCCTCACAACTCAAGACAACATAAACCCTAGGAGGTTGGCTCCCCCTTGTGGCAACAAGCCAATCATAGAACCTTAGTTGGTTTATGTTTGAATGTGGAGTCAAGTGAAAAGGAGATAATCCTAGTTAATCTAATTGGATCTAGGATCACTTTCCCTACTCAACACTCTTAATTCTAGATACACATAGGTTAAAAGCACATACTCAAATCCAATCTATTTCTCTATTTTGATTGTTTGTGGAGGTCAAAAGACCAAACTAGGAGCTTGACCATTTACCCGTTTTCCCTATGCCCCAATTAAAAATACTCTTGGGGATGTCTTTGTACTAATTAAAAAGGTTTAGTATTTCTTCCCCTCTATTGTATCTTAGTCATTTGATTTGATTTAAAATAGTTTATATTAATTTATGACATTCAAATTATTTTGTACACTTTCTTGTTATTTTCTTGTGTTACCCTCTTTGTTGTTGCCAGGCATTTGTTGTTGTTTTGCAGACATTCAACTTCTATACAGATTGTTATTTTTGCGCACCACAGATGACAGTGCAATCGTGTAGACCATATTGTGGTTGCACCAAAGTCCAATAAGTGTGATTTCAACCCATCTAGATTTCTAACCTAAGTAAAATTTCCATTTCTTAACCCTATTCTATCAGTAACAAATATTTCTTCTCATCCTAATGATGGATCAGGAGTGTGCTCCAAAATGTTGTTTCAAAAATTCACACAATTTTCTACCAGAAGCTCTTTAATTACCTATAATGGAGCATGAAAATACCATGTCTTTGATTTTGTTAGTAATTAATTTATCAGATTTCACATTCCTTTTAGTAATTAAAGTTTCCTTCTTTTTAATAAACTTAAAAATGCCAAATAAAGTAGCAGCTCCACTTTAGTTTTTTTAATTAGGCCAAATTGTTAATCTAGCTAGAACATTAGTGTATTGTATAGGTCAATTTGCTTTAGTACTTTGAGTAGTTTAATTTATACACTACAATACCAAGATAGGAAGATAGCTAAGAAAGCAACTCCAAAAAGAGAATTTTTAGTTGAACTTTCTATAACAGATTTATATGAACGTAAAAGAAGCAAAGTGAAAGGAGCAGTGCTTTTAGCATAGAAAATCAAAATGGAGTCTAGAAATCTATGGCGCATGTCATCCACAGATAATGTAGAGTTAAAAATTATCATCCTACACCAAATCTTTAGCACTAGTAAAAGACTAATTCCAGAAGCATGCACTGATAAAATATCCCTGTGAATTCAGAGAAAACATTCTAGCAAAATGGAGTTGTTGTTTTATTGAACAATAAAAATTACCATAATCCTTTCCATCAACATAACCACAGAAATACATATCTAAACAAAGGGCGGCAATGCAATGAAAAAGTGTTAGAAGCAAAATTGCATTTATAGTGGCTCACCCTGATTGACTGACCATGAAAAATGTCCTTTTGCACAACACTGGAGGTTCCTGCATGACAATGAAATCAAGTCAAAATGAAGCAACATTTGTAGACAAATGAATACTTTATCCAAATACAAAGGTGACATTCTGTTATTACTCTGGTCAACAATGTAAATAACAGATGGCATGGAAAGTTTCAAAGGAAATGTTTCTGTTGACAATTTAAAGAAGGAATTTTGCTCTCAAAGCAACTAGGAAAATTCAAATGCTTGCCAAAATTTTGTAGATTTACAAATAAGGTATATAAAATACAAATAAGATGTTCATTGAATTTAGCACTTGAGATTTATACAAGAAATTTCAATGAAACCAGCATCGCATCTTATTTCATCAACTACATTGAACCCATATAGAAATGTGGCATTTGAAAGATCCTTCCAAGGATTCACTTGCAATAATTGCGCTTTTGTTCATCATACAGTAAAATACATCTTCAGTTTTCATATAGATGTTGATTAAGATTTTAAAATACTTCCCAAAACAAAAGAAAAATCAGAAAAGCAAATGTCATACAAGCTAAATTTGTATAGAGCAACAGTGATTGGAGTTTTTAATCATTATGGGCATCCATGACATAGAAACCTTGTGTTTTCTTAAATTCTTTTCACAAGATGAAAAATAGAAATAAATGTTTTGATATACTGTCTAATACTGACTGAAATGAATGCAAAAAACAGTCATTTTGAGATTAACGGACCAGAAGAAATGCTAGAATGGGAAGGATACAAGAAGATGCATCAGGTACTCCCATCTTTTGCTATCATTGTTGACTGTAATCATGGATCCAGTTGACCTATTCTTGTACATGAACATTGATATGATTTCTTCCTTATTTGTACAGTTAATCCATTTGTGGCATGGTCACTCAATGAATGGAAATGCCTTTAAATTAAAAGAAATAAATGTCAATTTCAACTGGCTTTAGAACCTTGGATATTCCCTTGCTCTTAGAATACTTGTATACCACCTTCATTTTTTCATCCCATTAGATTATGCTAATCTGCATTAGAATGCCCTTTAACACTTTGCATATCCTTGTGAATTTTGATTATTCCCTGCATAAGCCATGTGTACTATAATCCTAAAATTTTATCTATGCCAATATTTACCATACCCTTTACTATCATACATGCTTCACAGTGCCTCGTTAAGATGCACAAATCAACATTAGTATCTTGAATCTTAGTTATTCTATATCAAGAGTACACAATAAAATTGATAATCTAAATCATAACATCTGATATTCCATCTCAAAATTATTAAAAATGCATCAATCATTGTTTGCAACTCATTATACTTGCTACCACCATATTAAAAAGTACAATTTCAAGTACAACTATATTAGACAGAAAACGAGAAATATGTAGGTAGATTCAAATAATGATCTTAAAAACAAGCATGCTCAAATATATGAATTAGTAGCTTGTTTATTGACTTCTATTTGGGTTTTAAAATGTAGTAATGGCATGGCCTTTAGAATCAAATATTTACAAGTTTAAGAGGTTAGGGAATCTGAGTGAGCCAACTCTAATTTTTGTTGAATGGTTTTGAAGTAATGTATAAAAGCATCCAATAAAGAGTGTACATAGAATTTATTGTCCTATGATTTAGTGAAATTTAAAATCCATCCAAGCTGAGCTTCCATACCTCGTATTCTTCAAACTCGTGACCTTCGATCATGACAATGCTAGGTACAGCCTTTGGAGGAGGATGAAGCAAATCTTGAGCTTCTTCCCATGCTAACTTCAATTCAAACGCATCACCATTATCCATGCAAAGTCTCTTGCTCTTTGCACAAAGATTGCGACTTTTTTTCTTTCCTGGTGTCAACAAAGATTGACTTGAACTATCTTTGGATTTGCCTCCAGCTTTGTCACCTTTATACCAACTAAAGCTTGGGCCTGAAGTATTGACTTGACCCGTTAGAGGCTCTACACATGATTCTTCTTTTACATTTACAGAAGGAAGTGTATAGCCTGAAAAAATTTCCGTGCTTCCAGAGTTCAGGGCACTACTGAAAAAGGGCCCAACTCCTGATGTTGATGGTTGGCCTTCCTAAAATATAAGGAAAGGAAATCAATGCATCATACTTAACCAAATTGTTATGTGCTATACTTTTCTAAGAGAGAGATTGAAAAGTGCCCAAATACTATTCTAATAATCAATGAAGCACACAAAACAATAATGTGAAATGCTAAATTGTCTAAAGTACATATAACCCAGTCAAACTTTAGACAAGAAATGTGACGTTACTTCACATTTCATTACTCTGCAAATTCAATGAGCAGGAAAACAAACCTGTGTTAATGTAGAATTAGAAGCCTTTCGGTAACCCATGACAAGCTTTCCTTCTAGATCAATCCGGCTAAATGTTACTGGTAAACAAAAGAAAAAACATTTAATTATCCAGACCAAAACATAAAATTAAAGTAAAAAACAACATTAAAATCTGTATTCTCACATATTTCAGCTCTAATTAAATGAGATCTGAACTCTAGCATATTCCTGATTATTATTTAAGAAGAAACTGCCTATTATCAGATTAACTGGTATGTAGTCGAAGTTTATTAAAACAACTTCATGGTGACAAATTAGCCCTCTGCACCTGATAGATAGTCAGCAGAGGTAAAATAATTAATTTACATTGCAGTATGTCATAATAGCTTCAGCTTATTAACAGTGGTATTTGAAATTTGAAATTTGAGTTTCTAATATATTCTGATATATTGTTCACCAAGTGGCAAAAATGATGGGCTTATCAAGCTATTTGAATATAAGCTCTAACACACAGATAGTAAGATACATGGCAACAACTTTACCCTCTAGCCCTAATAGATAGTAGGTACTGGTCAGATTTTTTCTTGGTATCTGCATAATAGTTAAGTCAAGTTAACATTACACATTATCATAACCAAAGTAACATTACACTTAAAAAACCTGTGGTTAACCCTGAGTAATCATCACCCACAGCATTTGGTATGCCATTTCCCAAGTTTTTCCCTCAGGGTTAGACTATTTTTGGTTTTCTTTAGTTATACTTTTAATATATTTCTTTTAGAAATTAAATTTTAAACCACAATGAGAGTTTTTCTTTTAACTTATGGCCAATTGAGGGTTAAAGTAAAAAAGACAAGGCTGCTCAAAAAATGGCAGGTCATGTCTTATTTCAAAATGGCCTACCATTTCAAGGCCAGAAGTATGCTTTTTCTAAAAATTCTCATAGCTGAAAGTAAAATAGTATTTTTGAAGTCCTATTCACTTTTTTATAACCTATGTTACTGATTCATCGATTCATACCGGATTCAAAATTCGGATTCGATACGATTCAAATTCGGACAGGGTACGAAAATTGGACTATGGATTCGCCATGGATTCGAAACGCCACTGTGGATTTGTCTAGGATTCGCCCATCCGAATCCGAAGCAAATCCGACTCAAAACCAAATGTCAAAACGCCCAGGCCACGGAAAAAGTGCCCTTTTTTGCATTGTTTAATTATTTTTTTGACTAAAAGTTGACTTCTAAATAATAAAATATTCATTCCAACCCTAATCTTTGCCTCACAAGGACCTGAAAGCTTGACATTTTTCCCCATTTGTGCAAAAATTGGCAACATGGTATAATTTTTCATCATGCAGCGAGCTGTTTATATTGGTCTGAAAATGACAAATCCCTCAACCTCAATCTAGAAAGAACAAACATATTAAATCCTTAACATGGAGGTTTCTTTCAAGCAAATTTTCATACTACTGTCCATCCATTACTGCCGATATACATCAATGAGAATCAAAAGTTTATTCCAGAATGTTGAAAGCAACACAGGAGTATATAAATAATATTCTACAGAACAAAAAAGGAGTTTGTATGGAGGGTGAAACCCTAAGTGAGACTAGGCAGCAAATCACCAACATTAAATATATATGGATACAGTTTTTGCATGGGACAATATGGATAAACAAGAGCTGCTTCTCAAGTGAAGATAGGTTAATATGATATAGCATCTAATGATGTTGATGATGCTCTTTTTGATGACCCATATGATTCAGATTGATCAATGATCAATAATGGTTGATTGTAAACACTTGATATTTTTATGTTTGAACTTTAATATCATGATATTCGAGTATCACTAATACTTTAATATTTGACTATGAAAGTGGTCATGCATTTTTGCTATGTTATTTGACTATTAATATAGTGGTGTATTTTGAACTTAATTACTGTTGCAAATATGTATATATTTATGATTTTTATATTTTTTTGTATTAATGTACCCAAACCGTACCCAACCCCAAAAAAAATTTTGACCGAATCCCGTACTGGATTCGCATACCCATACCCAAATCCAAAAACGAATCGGTAACTTAGTTTATAAGCAACATTTTTTGTAATGTATAATGTTTGGTTTGAAACTTTGAACCATCCACACTATATTTGACATTAAATAACAATAATAGTTTGTTTGTCTATTTTATCGTTTTTTATAATCAACATTTTTTGTAATGTATAATATTTGGTTTAAAACATCCACACTATATTTAACATGAAATAACAATAGTAGTTTGTCTATTTTTACAATTAGTATATTGTTGTTTTTCCTGATTTTTCGCCAAGTTTTTCCCATTTTAAACCCAGCTAATTAAATTCCTTTTATAATTTTACAACACCATGTCAATGTCATGTAAATGGAATGTTTCACTGGTCATAACGGTGTCAGCATGTCAAAAGCAATATTTGAAATTTGAGTGTCACCAATGCTTACATTTTCTATCTTATTCTAGGATATTGATTATCATTAAAGATGGATTTGTCAAGATCTTTGGAGATTTGCTTTAACACGCTTAATTTTAAAGTTTAACTATATTCAAACTCACAATTTGATATTTGTATGCAACTTTTTTGACATAATGATGTACATCTGTTTGATTGGGAAGCATTATTTAGCCAAGAAAATATGTCTATTCAAATTCTAACTAAAATTAACTATGTTACTAGTTTGGCCCCTAGATTGTTAGTCATTCAAGGACTCAAGCCTCCAGGATCATCTGCAAAAACCAAAAACAACCTTCTACAAGAAGGAAAAGCGGGAACATGAAATTGCAACAATGGATGCAAGATATGGCCAATATGCAATACTCAAGATTGCAATGATATATTGGACTTACCCACTCAACTGAGATACAATGTACATATGAAGCCTTGCTTATATAGGCAAGGGTGATGATGTACCAACATTAAATTGTTACGTCATAATTAAATAACATGAGCCAATATTAAATAACCTAGGAAACAAGCATTACATAAAAGCCAACTAGATAAGATAAGTGACAACTAATGCTTAACTAGAAAGATTCCCCCCTAATTAATGCTAACTAGAAAGATTCCCTCCTAGGACCTGAGTGGACTTAACAATGTAAATAGAACCTAGATAAGACTAGATAGAAAAATTACCTATTTACAACAATACCCCCCTTAAGTACAACTTAGGGAGTTGATTATTATGCAAATGACACAAAGATGGGTTCCGAATATGAGGCCATGTTAGGTACCCATGTACATATGCAATGCAATCTCTCACAAACGGAAAAAAGGAGAAAACTCAATGGGACAAAACTCCTCACCAAAAGAGAGATGAAATACAAAATACTCTCAATGATGCATGAGAGGGACAAAACCCCATCCAAGTATAATGACCCCCTCATAAGAGAGAAGAAGAGAGACCATGCAGCCCCCCCTCAATGGTGAGTCTCCTGCATGGTAGAAGCTCGACATTGAATGTTGAAGATGATCCAATCTTGTCAAACAACATTCCTCCCCTTAGGAAGAAACAAAACCAAGATGATATGCAAGACATCTTCCCATTCTGAAAAGGAAAATATGGGAAGATGAATGATATGTGATGTCTTTGAATGATGCTCAAGTGTCTCCATGTCAACACCAAAAGCTAACAAACTCTAAACGAGCGTTCTAGACCACATAGCTAAAGATGTCAATCCAGAACCTCCTAGAGATCGATGTAGAACACACTCCAAAGACAAAGATGTATCCTCTGAAGAAGCCTCCTCCAAATGTTGTCCAAAAGTATCCACACTCATATCAAGCTGCAAAGAGTGATCATTAGAGAATCAACAAGAGGGTCAAAGAATTCTTTAGCAACAACTGAAGAATAATCATCTCCATCAAACCAAACCTGTATGAGCATCATCAAATGCAACAGAAGATGGAGGAGATGAAATTCAAGGCTCAAGAAGGGGATCGAATGTGAGAACACCCAAGTTCAAGAAGCCAAGTGTCTCCTCTAAATCATAGTTCACACTAGAAGTGTGATCAACAGTTGAAGGAACAATGTCACCATCAAAAGAAAAATCTGCAAAGGTATATAACCGAGATGAATGATCAACCATCCAAGTAGCAATAATCTCTCTACTTTCCAAGTCTCGGATGATGACTGAATCAAGAGTGAACTCCACAGTCCTCCCATCTCCACCATGTGTAATCTGATATATGGAAAGAAGATTGTTCATCAAATGAGGAACACACAAAACATCCTGGAAAGTATTTTCCCCAAAACTAATAGACCCCTTCCCAAGTACACTGATGTATGTAATGTTTCCCATCAAAATAGGAGACATAGTACAAGGCTCAAAAGAAGAGAATATCAACTGTGAAGATGCCATATGATGAGATGCTCCTGAATCTAGAAGCCATATCCCCAATCCTAGACCTGAAAAAGCACAAAGAGCATGTCCTTTATTTCTTGATGTAGAAACCAAACCAGCTTTTCCCTTGTAGCGTCAAAAATTGTCACCCTTGACAATTTCACACTATGTTTTACTCCTCTTAATTTATTGGAACTAATTAAGCACCAAATTTTCTACATCATGCATTTTGAGACCTATTTTTACTATTTTTTGAGAAATTGCAAGCATAGAACAAATGCATTTATTTAATGTTTTGCCCCCGACACCTTAATCCCTGGAAAATAGGACCAGGACTAGGACGCCCATGGGTGGCTCTGTCCCCCTATTTTGTCGGGCTCAAAATTTGAATATGTCAGTGTCGACATTTTAACATTTGAAATTCAAGTTGCAAATGTCAGCTATCGGGATCTAATTTGAGGGAAATTAAATAAATGCTTATAAATACCTAGTTATTGCATCATTTCAAATCTAACGAAAAATATTGAACAAAGATTACTGTCAAGAGCAAGTCAAGAGTAGTCAAGAGCAGCAATTCAAGATCCAAACATCATATCAAATCCTATGTGAGTTTATGCATGTTTATGTTATCATTGTTAGTGAAGGCTAACCCTTGTTGTAGGTCTCCAAGCAATTCAAGCAAACAATATCCAAGACCTTGAGGTGATGTGCATGACTTCAATCCTTCAAGGAAGCCATTGAAGGGTGGTGAGTTGCAGCACTTTGTTGATTCGTCATTCCTTTCTATCATTTATATTTCCTATCATTGACATTGCCATTCATTTGACGGTGTTTGACTAAGGCAAGCCTATAAATGGCATAGCATTTCTTCTCTCTTTGAATGTGCAAATTTCAGGTTTGGAGAGGATTGAAGGAAGTTTGAAGATCATTTATTCATTGTTACATTCAAAGCCCTACACCTTGTCAACTTATGGAAACTCGCCTACAAAATTATCCGACAAGTCTGCAAGAGGAAATGAGAGTCTCAAACCTAACATCAAAGGACTGCAAAAATAGAACAAGACACCCCTGCAAGGATAGAGACGCCCTTGGGTGACTATGTCCTATTTCGACTGATATCAAATTTATATGACAAGTACACATCACTCTGCCCTTTCTAGATCTACCTGCAAATCTCTATTACAGTTTGTCAATTGTCAGAAGTTGCATTTTTCATATCGGGTCATAGTCTAATTAGGTTAATCAAAGCATAGCAATTCCAATCCATTCCAAGACTCAAAACGATGCAGATCCAGGTCTGATTGGCTCACCTTCATTGTTGAAAGTAAATCTAATCACCTTGTTGATCTCCATCTTAATGAAACATTAGAAAAAAACCATAAACACCCCACACACAAAAATTAGAATCCTAGGTTTTATACATTAAACCTAGGTTTCTTCATTTTCTTTGTTTCATCCCTTATTAGATTGTTTTGAAGAAGAAGAAGGTGGAGGCTCGGACATTCTCGAAGGCAAATCAATCTAATTCTTTTTGAGAAGATGCTTCAACTCATCAATATCCTTCTTATAACAGGAATGTACATCGTGCCCAAACTTCTTGCAATATGGACAAGTATACTTCTCCTTCTTCGATGATTTATCTAAGGAAGAGGATTTATTCTTTGGTTGATATGAATGTGGATTGTTCTAATCATGCCCAAACTTCTTGCAATATGGACAAGTATACTTCTTAGATGATTTATCTGAGGAAGAGAATTTATTCTTTGGTTGATCTGAATGTGGATTGTTTTTTTATTTCTTCTGCTTTTTATCAATATTATCTGATTATTTCACCTAACTAGCCAACAATGCCTAACATTTAGAAGACTTGATGAGACCCATCAAGATAAGCTTTTGTTGCTCATGTATCAATATCTCAGAAAATGATGCAATGAAGGTTTAGTATATGCAAACCCCATAGTCAACCTATGAGTATGAAAGCTAGAAACAAAAGCAACATAATTAGGACCAAGTTCGTTCAATGAATTGTAGACCAACTGAATGTCCTTATCAATACCACATGCTTTGCATTGCTCCCTTAGATCATTAACCTTAGTGATGTAGTCCTGAATGTTGTAAAGTTCTTAGGATCAAGGCTCATTAATTCATTATCAAATTGATAGCCTCTAACTTCATTTGTAGAACCATATAATGTTTTCAATTTGTCGCAAACCTCATGAGAATTCTTGCATGATTCAATTTGGAACAACAAATCTTGAGAAACTAGTTTACGAAGACATCCAAGAGATTTGGTATGTTCAATCATCCATTTAATCTTTTTCTCATCATCTGTAGGTTTAGGTACCTTATTTTCACATATAAAGAGTGACCTTCATTCATTAGTATACTCCATGCATGTTGATGCCATGTTGAATAGTTATATGATGTTAACAAAGGAACCTTAGAATGATCCATGAAAACGAAAGAGCACAAGCAAATAGATTAAAACAATGCACCAAAAGAACCCCCCAAACTATCAATCAATAATCCCCCAATAATATGTCTGGCACTTTCTATGTAGTGTGTTTACAATGCCAGAAATGTGTTCTAGATTTACAATGCCAAGATGGATCAAGGATGGAAAAATTACAACAATATCTCAAAATGAGATCCTCAAACTGAAGGTAACCTATCCCAATATGATCTACACTGAAAAGGAAGCCTTCCCAAATGGACAAAACTTCTCTAAAATGCAATATGTCCAAGTAATCAATCAAATTGCAAAATTGCACAAATCTGAATAAAAAGTACCTGGGGTTGAATCTAGAAAAAGTGCATGAATAGAAATGTAGAGCTCCTCAATACTTTTCAAACACCGCAAGCATCGCAAAAATCGGAGATTGTGGAAAAAAGTTATGAGCTCGGAGTCCAAAAGAGAAAATCAGACTTTGACCAACAATAAAATTCACCTTAGGCAAAATCTGAAAAAATGGCTTTGCACCACTATGAAGTGCTCGGAACCAGCTTTCCATCGATATCTCGTTTGCAAATTTTAGACACCTTGGCAAAAAATTAAGGCTTGGAGGAAAAAATTGCCATTCTAGGGCCTCGAGGGGCAAATTTCAGCACCTAGGCTTAAAATTTTAGGTGCCTAGCTGCACCATGTGACCGCTGTTGGCAATTTTTTTTTTTTAAATGAAATGTCACTACTAGGCGGCAACAAGGTGGCGAGTTGGCGGTGGGTGGAGCTGCACCACTCCCACTCCGTCGGGCTAAAAAGCCCTCAGTCACCACACAAAACCTTGCTTGACGGTAAATTTAAATTGTGATTAAAATATAATTAAAACCTACAATTAATAAACGCTGCCAACGATACCTGTTGATGTCAACAAAGAAGTATGCCGACAGAGGACAGCTGATGCAAGGTCGTATTCAGATGACACAAGAACAAAACATTCCCATGAATATGCCAACTGTGCAAACCTACAATGGAGTCGAGTGTTGTACGATACGGAATTTTTCTACCGAAAAACTGCGAACCCTCCAAAAAATGGCCCGAAAAGAATTCACCCAAATAACAAGAGTTTTATATGAAAATAGGAGTTTTTGGGCCTTCTAGACTCAACCATGAGGTCCGTTTCACCCCAATGCGCACCTTGCAAAATCTCAAGCTCAAATCACCCTTAGATCTGAGAAGGGGTTTTGCAATTATGAAGCTCTGATACCATGTTAGAGTCACTCAAGGACCCAAGCCTCCAGGATCATCTGCAAAAACCAAAAACAATCTTCTACAAGAGGGAAAAGCAAGAACATGAAATTGCAACAATGCATGCAAGATATGTGGCCAATATGCAATACTCAAGATTGCAGTGATATATTGAACTTACACACTCAACTGAGATACAATGCACATATGAAGTCTTGCTTATATAGGCAAGGGTAATGATGTACCAGCATTAAATGGTTGTCATAATTAAATGACATGAGCCAATATTAAAAAACCTAGGACACAAGCATTAAATAAAAGTCACTAGATAAGATAAGTGGCAACTAATGCTTAACTAGAAAGATTCCCCCTAGTTAATGCTAACTAGAAAGATTCCCTCCTAGGACCTAAGTGGACTTAACAATGTAAATAGAGCCTAGATAAGACTAGATAGGAAAAATACCTATTACACCAACATAGACAGCTCGAGTCTCGATCCGATATGGCCCGCATTCGATGTCTAGATCTGGTCCCCTGTGGGTTTGGGCAAGGCCCCGCCCACATTTTGTGGGTCCATCCCGGACAAATCCGAGGGGTATTTGGGCAAATTCTGTGAAAAACATGTGAATTTTGCATTTTTCAAATTTTTTTTACTTTTTCTAACTCAAAAGTGCCATTCACCCCCCAAACCCTAAAATGATGTGTGCCATGAAGGTTTGTGTGGCTTTGAAGGTCTTAATTTTGGTCTTATTGTGAATATAAAATGATGTACGCCATGAAGGCTTGTGTGGTTTTGCAGGTCTTATTTGGGCTGCCCCTCAACCCCGCCGAGGGTGTTGCCCCCAAACCCCCACTAGGGGCATTGCCCCCAAACTCCCATTAAACTCATTTGATTTTCCAAGTACTCTACAAGTCTAAATTTCCAAGTTTGCCTACAAGTCCATCTATAATATCGTTATCCAATGGGACAATCTTCCCTGATGTTACTCGATGCTTACCTACAAGGAGAAATGCAGCAATGTAGTTAATTTTAATCTATAATATATATCATGACATTCGAGTTTGACTAATTGACATTCTAATATTTTTTATTTTTATGATGATTTTGTTTATTATACAATATATGATGCTATGTGTGGTATTTTGAATTTAATTACTATTGTAAATATGTATATATTTCTGATTTTTATATGGTTTTGTATGGACGAGCCCAACCCCCAAATAAATTTTGATGGCACCAATTCTAGAAAACACACATAACAAGCAATATACATTTTATAAGACAATATCCAAGCAATGACTAAGATGCCTGTTGTTTGAATCTATTGGCTAAGCTTGGAATATGTAATGTGGTATATGTCAATTAGCTTAAAATGTATGACTCTTTAGAACTCAAGAGGAGGTTCCAAGCATTCACCATGTAGATACCGTGTTAGATCGTCAAGCTCCTTTCACTGACATGTAGCTGAATATCATAACCAGACCCACTAGATAAAACTGACCACTATTTGCTTGGCCTGAAAGGCACATTATGCAGCCAAGGCACTTTCCCCATCATCTATTACAGAAACTGGAGATGATTTCATATAAGTAGAAAGAAATTGGTGATTACAAAAAACCATGATAACAAACTGAAATTGTGATTCTAACTTGTACAGCTTGCTCCGTACGTCACATGTAGAGCTAGCAGATGTCATATTGTTATTTTTTTCTGTTATAAATGGACAGTGCACGTCAAGTTTATATTTTTTGTGTTGCACACATGCATTTGCATATCATATTGCGTAGAATTGTAAATTTATTAACATTTTGTAAACTACTAATTAATGTTCAAAGAAAACTGTACAACAAAATTTACTTGTGGTAAACTCTTGCATTCTCCCTTCCTCTCTCCATGAGCATGTTGATGTTATTGGAATCATCACATATTTGAAGTTTCATGACCAAATCAACTAACCCATTCATAAGGAAACTCTCGTAGCCTGCCCTAAAGTTGTGGTTACTACAATATGGCCAGTATATAATTATAAATTATTCTAGCGGCTATCAGCAATGTCTGTCAATGAGACTTCATCATACCATGGTTTTCATTCAATCTCCAAAGCATATCTACTCATGCCTTAACACCTTGGCTAGAACAGCACAAAGCTTTTTGCCTTTTTCATCTCAATTTCTTGACTTGGGCCTTAAGTGCATCATTCATTTCATCAATAGAAGGTAAATGGAAATGCTTTTATATGTGATACAAAATGTATTGGCAGAATCTTCATCAAACTTAGACAAACTTCAGGTTCTGACCAACTCTCGTTTCCCAGATATTTTGCATGCTTGTCTACCCTGTAGTCCCCAAGGTGTAAAATTGTTTTGTACAGAATTATCAGTTATGTATTGCACCATCTCTGGTTGTATTGCACTTAAAGTTGCAGGATATTCCGTCTCCCCAGTCTGGGTACACATCCAAGTAACAGATAATCTTATATGGATAAGATATTCCTGGATACAGCATGAATACCCATATATCCAATATATTTGGATAGGGCACCATATGCAAAACATTCAAAATTTGCCAAAAATAAATTACACACACACATTAATAAAGACACAAACATAATATAATAAAATAAATATAAAAACCAAAATATATATTAATATAAATAAATATTTTTATAGTTATGTTCTATACCCTTAGATATCTAAACAATTGAATGTGTATGCTTCTATAATTGTCATATCTAGCTCTATCTGTATCAGGGGATCTTGAAAATTTGCCATATCCATATTCAAATACCATATTTGTTTCCATGCAAGTCTGATTGCACCCTCTGGGATTGCTTAAAAAATTGCCTTCAATGTACAAACAAAACAACAACACACCTCTAAGACCATATGAACATTTTCAAGACAGCTTGTTCCTAAAAAATGGATCATATTGAGTGCACAGTAATAGGGATGTACAGCACAAGGAACTTTCATGAGGTTAAAAATTCTACCAAATGCAAGTCCTCATCTCTAGCTCATCTTGTGTCAGATTGTTTCCTCAGATTGTTGCGTTATCCAATGATAACATAATGTACTTCCTTTCAAACCTATTTCTCTCTCTACCTGTATTTCTTTATAATTTCGCAATCCCAAAAACAGAGAGATAGATTTCTCTCAATATGTTGTAGCTATGTAAATCCTTAGGAGTCTCTGACCATTCTCACGATTGAACTCTTTGAACACTTCACAGATAAGGGCAGAGAAAGAAAAGTGTAGAAACAAGTAAAGCATATAAGATTTGAAAACAATTAACTTATGCTAGTGAATCAAAATTTGAGTTTGCCCATACATCATATAAATTTGATGTAATCCCTGTTCTCATATATCACTGAAATGGTAGATTAGGTATAAAGTTAGGTTTTTAGACCTGAAAATGCATGATAGGGGCAAGAACACAAAGAAAAGTGCATAGTTTAGACAAATTACAAGCTCTATCACAAAAAGTTTCAAAATACCAAATACCTTTAAAAAATCAGCAAGGAAAATGAGACTCAAATAATCAAATCTTAATTTTAATTAAGTATTGTGGATACAAACAGGTTTGGTGAACATAATAAGCAGTATTCCACTTCCAAAATCAAGACATGAGATACCTGTATCTCCTGCCTGCAATTGCATGGCCTGAATGCATTGTGTAACTCCTTCTAAAACATACATCCTGCTATTGTTGTTAGGCCAATATCGGAACTGGAACACCCAATCCTTTCCTGTTGCATCTTGAACTGTCAATGGCACCCCCTCTGGCTGTGATATTGGAGGAAAATATGCCTGTCCACATGAGCCTTGGTAAGAATAAATAAAATCTAGAACATCAGACCTGTATGTCTTAAATATCTCCCACCTATAGCTACTTGCAGTTTATGATGAGTTATAAGGCTTTATTGATAAAATATTTATCGTCTAAGGCTTCAAAACCAGGAGTTTCTTTGTATGGTTTCTTAAGAGCTAATTTTCTTTAATGTATTTGTAACTTCATTTTCTGGAAACAACGTCCCTAACACAAAAATTCACCTTCTGTTAATTAATATTATTGTTCAGATTCTCTGAATAAAATGTTACATATTTTCTTTTCAACTGAAACTGAAAAAGATAGAAGAGTAGAGATTTGACTCCATGCATCAAACTAGGAGGCTGCTAATTGCTCTTTACAACATGCTTGCCAGATTTTAGAATGCTAAGACTTTTTCAGCAATGAAAATTTGAAATTCAGAAAAATATACAAATGATAGATGTTATTAAGAAAATTTTCACTAATTGTATTGTTCAGATTTTCTGTATAAACTTTTTTCATATTTTCTTTACAGCTAAAAGGGATAAAAATAAAATAAAATAGTAGAGATTCGACTCCATGCATCAACCTGAAGGACACTGTGTTGCTCATTTCAATATGCTTACAAGCTATGAAAATTCAAGGATATTTCAAGAATGACATGTAGGAATTCAGTAATACACATGAATGAAAGATTTCTCTAGGACATATATCAAGAACTTTTCCATGTGAACAATAATAACAGTAACAACTCACCTCAGCACATGCTTTAGGAAGAACTAATCTCCCTATCCTGCCTGCATCACTTGCACTTAATGTCTTCTCAAACAGAGGAGTTATTCTGGAGTTTGAACTGTTAAAAGTCAAGTTCAACAAGAACCTTCAAGGACTTCACCGTAGGCAATGTAGAACAACTAAAGAGAAGGAAAATGAATAAGACATCAAAGCAAAGAAGAAGCCTACACCCTTGTTGTCATGTGCACATAATGACTTTGCAACCAAAGAAATAAATGACAAAGATTTTACGTAGGCTATAATTCTCTATTTAAAAAGCACAGAAGAAACAATATAAAGGTGAAATTAGACAATTTTTCAAAATAAACCCTTTTCCTTTCTATTTTAAGGCATACTTTCAATTATGGGAATTGTAATAAGTGAGATTAAAACTCAAAAAGGATACTCCCCAGTTATCAGCTGAAGTTCCTGGTCAGTACTCCTTGGCCAATATCGTGGAAGTAACTGATTTCTACCCCTTCCCTCACCTGGAGGGCGTGCGAAACGTATTTGTGTATTTATATCTTTTGATGAGTCAGAGCCTGTACTTGGGCTTGGATTACATGATCTGGGTAAGACTATAAATTGTTGTTGATGCTGCAAATTAGCAGCATCAATTATGCCCTGTTCAGAAGAACCTGACAAGATTCCCATCCCTAAGACAGAAGATTTATCATTGTAGGTTTGAACTGCATCCTTGGGAGCTAAAGATCCTATTGAAATATTCAAGCATGTCATTGCTGGAACCTCCGAGACCTTACTATTTAATGTCAAAACTTTATAGTCATCTTGCTCTGAATTTATCTCTTCACATTTATGATTTTCTAGAGAGCCTGTCACAGCAGACTGTAAACATGAACTGGTCGTAATATTTTTCTGGCCTTCTTCCATGGAAAACATCCTTTGCACTGTTTCTTTTCTACTGTATCCAGATTCATTCCCACCTTCCCCCACTTCAGGAAAACCTCTGCTTTCGCCAGAGTACTCAACTACATTGAGTTTTAAATGATCAGCTCCTTTTCTTTCAGGAATACCATTATCCTTTTTATTCAATCTGGAAGCAAAAAAAAATTCCCCCATATTGTTCTCTGCTATATCAACTTCATTTGACTTGTCCATTTCATGCATTTTTTCCCTGAGCAAAGATAAATCAGCCCACCCAGTTGAAGGCAGCTGCGATGTAGGATTATGATGCCATCTCTCAGTACTGGTGTTCTGAGAAATTCTCACACCCAGTTTGTCATTCAAAGTTCTCAGAGGCAAATCTATCTGTCTATGAGATGAAACAAGGTATGGAGCAAGCTGCTGAATATGACTTGATACCTAATAACACAAAAAGTTCATCAAGCCTTGTGAATGTCAGTAACTTTTTTGTTCTAACAACTATCAAAAAATATATTAAATTCTGCTGTCGGTATTTTTTTTTAATGAAATTACAGGCATTCAGAACCTGCAGCATGTTTCAAGATGGGACTGCTGAATACAAAATGATAACAATATAATAGAATATATCTTTTATTTAGATGTTCTATTTTTGTGGGATTTTTTTTACCACAATGTGGAAGTATTTTCAGTACTCAAGTAATCACTTTTCTGACTCTTTTCTATGAGCAGTTATTTCTCAATGTGATCTGAATTAAGCTAGTAATTCAAGGCACAATACACTAGTTGAGGAACTTAAGGTATAATAAGCAGCAATTGAACAAAACAAGATTAACAATTACTGAATAAACAGAATAACTTAAAAAAAGTAGCTTGAACATGGGGAGTATTTTCAGTACTCCAGTAATCACTTTTCCAACTATTTTCCATGGACAGTCATCATTTCTCTGTGAACTGAATTAACCTGGTAATGCATGGTACAATACAATAGTTGATGAACTTAATGTATTATAAACAGTGATTGAACAAAACTTATGCAACACAAGATTACAATTACCAAATAGCCTAACAAAATAGATTTTTATTTCAACTGAGAGCTTGTACAAAATGAGCAAACTCAATAGGAAAGATATATGCCTTCTCTACTGAATAGCTAACAAAATATGTTCTTATTTCAACTAAGAGCTTATACAAAATGGGAAAACTTTACAGGAGAGATGTATGCCTTTACTCTGATTGCAAGCTTTGGGTCTAGCCATTGTATAGTTTTTCATAGAAGAAACAGAAAACTTACTCAAAAAAATAGCAAATTCAAGTTCTTGGTGAGGACCAAAGAGTCACCACAATTGTCCTCCTTGGAAGTTGAAATAACAGCTAGGCAAGAACAAACTTATTACAATACTGAAAAAATTTGTTGGGGTAAATTAATTTTGGTGCCCCTACTTTTCAATGTCATAACATGTAGTCTATTACAAAAAAAAATTGAAGCTCATATATAATTTATATTGGAAAGCTTAGGTCATTACCAATCAATCCAAGTTAAAATGCATAGTAAGCGTGATCCAAATGTCACCTCACCAAATTCTACTTCAAAGAGCCTCAAAATTGCAAAATAAAAAAGTGTAATGAAAATACAGAAAAAAAAAATCATAAAACTACCCTAGACTGCACCCTTTTTGATGACCTAAGATGTTTTATAAATCACTATGACCTTTTAACTCATTTATATTGGTTAATAATCACAAAGTCAAGGGCCCTAGAAGATTTTTCATTGTTCAAAGTACTTCAAACATCCAATCCGGAAGTCAAAGAATGACTGAAATTAGTGTCACAGACACAAATATTAGATTGAATGCCAAACAAAAATAAAATCTTTTATTACGCAAGCTTCCAATTACTAAAAAATTATCGATGATCATGTTTACAAATTACAACATAGCTTTTAAAAAGCCATCTACCTGACAGCCACCAAAACTTTCTGTTCACTTCTCATTTATGAATTCCAAAGCTTTGCAATTTGTCAAAACATTTAAAACCTAAGTCACAAGGTTCGAATTCAAATTGGAGTTCGGCAACATTGAAATTTGGATGAAGTTCAGCAAGGAAAAAATTCGAAAAGTAAAAAATTCGGATTAAATTTGTCTTATATAATTTAATTTTTTTAAAATATAAATAATATATCAATAAAATTATCAAAATAGTTTAACTTTAAAAACAAAATAAAAATACTAAACTTTAATTAATATAATAAACTAAAAATATATTATGTTTTTATTTTTACTGTAAAAAATATATAATTTATAAATATCTATGTTACCGGATTCGCCCATATAGGCCCCGGGTTTGGTTCGGGTTGGGTTCGGGTCCGGAATTCAGGTCCGGTCCGCCCGAATTCACTGTGGGTCCGAAAATGGGCCTGTGGGTTCGGCCAGGGTTCAGACCCCTAACTGTGGATTCCAACCCAGTTCGAACCCGGGCAGAATTTCACGCCCAGGCACGATTTTTAACACGTTTTTTGTTTTTTAAAATATTTTTTTGACTTTTTTTTACTTTTAAATAGTGTTTTATTCTTTCTAACCCTAATACTTGCCTCTAAAACATGAAATAGGTAAAGTGATACTCATTTTACCGATTTGTGAATGAGAAAAAAGGATTTTTTGCCTCCATTGCTGAATTTTCTCTTTTGCTTGCACAAGCTAGAATAGATTTGAAGGCTGATCGTAGATTGTTCAAAGTTGATTGTTGTGCTATTCCTAAGCACTTGCAAGTGTCTATTCGTTGCTAAGAAGATCGTAGAGCAAGATTTCTTCAAAAGAGGTAGGTTTTTTGAAGTTTTTTTATTATTTTTTTACATTTTTTTTCACAAGTGAACTTCAACTCTTTTGTTTTGTTTTTTAATTATTGTTTTGTTTTACTTTTCATTCTTCTAAATGTCTATAACACGTTCAATTTTTTCATTTTTTTGAAATTAATTAAGTCTTTTAGTTTCAAATTCAATGAATCAATACCAAAATTTCAATATGTTGTGCCTTAGGTATTCACTATTCCGTATTACAATGGCAACCGGTACCTCCTCAGGCTCAATCCAATCTCATTTCAAAATAAACCCAGCCTCTCCCCTTTGGAAATATGTAGAAATGGTTCAGCAACTTCCAAGTGGTGGAGGGTGGAGGATATGTTTGGATTTGTAGTCATTGCAATGTTCAATATTCGAGCTCATACAGTCGAGTAAAAGGGCACTTGTGCGGGATCCCTGAAACAGGCATCAAAAATTGTCCAGGTGAAGACAACGAAGGCATTCCAAAAGATATAGTGTTGAAATATATTGCTGAGCAAGAAAAGGCAGACCAAAAAACAACCAGTGGTAAAACAAGCCATCCTTTGAAGAAAGGATCTCGATCCATGAAACCCCCTACACCACCTTCTTATTTTCCACCTACAGAAAGCCATCCATTTATGGACATCCCTCAAGAGCAAACCATGCCCTCTTCAAATAAAAGATCTAAGGGACCGTTGGAAGCTTCATTTCAGAATGAGGCAAGAGAGATTGCTGATCAAGACATAGCAAGATGTGTCTATGCCAATGGATTGGCATTCAATGTTGTTCGTTCACCATATTGGCAAAAAATGGTGAAATCTATTAATGAGGCTCCAAAGGGGTATAAGGGCCCAGGTTTTGAGAAGTGTTGCACCTTATTGGAGAAAGAGGTGAAACATGTAGCAGACTCTTTGAAGCCCATAAGGGATTCGTGGATCGAAACAGGGGTGACCATAGTTTCTGATGGATGGAAAGATGCAAGAAATCGCCCATTGATCAATGTTATTGCTGTGTCCCCTAAAGGGGCAATGTTTTTGAGAGCAGTGGATTGTGAAGGACAGGTGAAAGATGGTCCATTTATTGCTGACATCCTTTGCCAAGCTATTGAAGAAGTGGGCCATCAAAATGTTGTGCAAGTTGTAACCGACAATGCCAAAAATTGTAGGGCTGCTGGGTTATTGGTTGAGGAGAAGTATCCACACATTTTTTGGACACCTTGTGCTGTCCACTCCCTCAATCTAATGCTACAAAAAATTGGATCCAAAATTGAATGGATCAAACAGGTGTATGCCGAGGGCGAAGACATCCAAATGTTTGTCACCAACCACCATATGACGCAAGGAATATTTAGACAATTCTCTAAATTGGAGTTGTTGAAGGTAAGTTAATTCTCAATATTTTTAAATTTTTGAATTTTCTTTTAATTTTAATTTTTAAATTTTGATTTTGTATATTTAAATTATATTTTAATTTTAATTTTGATTTTCAAACAGGTTGCCGAGACCCATTTTGCCTCCAACACAATTGTGTTGAGACGACTTATAAAGGTTCGTGAGGCACTATGTGCCATGGTAATCAGCCCTAATTGGGTTGTATGGAGGCAATCTAGCAATGAAAGGGCAAATAGGATCAAGCAAAGGATCCTAGATGATGGTTGGTGGGATCGTGTTGAGTATCTCGTCAGTTTCACCGAGCCCATACTGAGCATGATCCGTTACACTGACTTGGATAGACCTTGTTTGGGCGAAGTATATGATGGTATCGACTCAATGATTGAGAAGATGAGATCCATCATCAATGCAAAAGAGGAAGATCCTGAAGAAAAATTCTTCAAAGAGCTACAGGAAATCATGGTTGATAGATGGAACAAAATGACCACTCCCTTGCATCTTCTCGCTTTTGCATTGAGTCCCAAATATTATAGCCCTGAGATACTTTCTACTTCATCAAGAGTTGCTCCATATAGGGATGGTGAAGTGGCCCAAGGGTACAAGGCAGCAATTCATAGAATCTTCACTGATCGTGACCAACGTGATCGAGTGAGGGCTGAGTTTATGGCTTTTGCATGCTCTGGGAGTGTTGATCAGAATATGGATGCTCTTCGAGACAAGTGCAGGGTGGATGCTCATAGTTGGTGGTACTTCCATGGGCAAGAATACATGCACCTCCAACCTATTGCAATAAAAGTTTTATCCCAAGCAAGTTTTATATTTGTAATTTTAATTTTAATTTTTAATTAATAATTTTGTTTAGTTAAATTTTGTAACTCTTAACTATTTATTAATTTAATTTGGTCTTAATAGGTTGCTAGTTCATCCTCTTCTGAGAGGAATTGGAGCACATACTCCTTCATCCACTCAATAAAACGCAATAGGCTACATTCAAAAAAGGCTGAGGACTTGGTGTATGTGCATTCAAACTTGCGCCTCCTTACACACAAACATAGTTCTTACAAAGAAGGAGACACAAGGAGGTGGGATATTGAGCCAGAGCAGCTTGACTTGGATGCTTCCACAAGTCACTTAGCTGCACTTGATATTGATGATGACTATCAGCCTGGAGCAGCTACTACTGAGCATGAGAGCGGTAGTGTTAGTGCTAGTGGCAGTGCTTGTGCGAGTGCCACTAATGCTATTTGTGGTTCTACACAAAATGTAGCATCTAATGATGCTGATGATGCTGCTTTTTTTGATGATCCATATGATTCAGATTGATCAATGATCAATAATTAATAATTATTAATGGCTGATTGTAAACTTTAATTTATAATTCTATATCATGACATTTGACTTTTGAGTATAAAGTGGTGGTGTAATTTTGCTATGTTATTTGACTATTAATATGGTGGTGTATTCTGAACTTAATTACTGCTACAAATATGTATATATTTCTGATTTTTATATGTTTTTGTATTACCGAACCCAAAACAAACCCAAACCCAAAAAGAAAAATTCCCGAACCGGCGAACCGGGTTCTCGAACCCGAACCCGAACCCAAAACCGAACCGGTAACTTAGATAAATATTAAAATAATCTTATATTGAGTTTAAATAAATTTTAACAAATTTTAAAATATTTGTAAATGGATAAATTAAAAGATTTAATTTAAATATTTAAATTTGTTAATATATATTAATGATTTAAATCAAAATTAAATATATTAAAATATTAGATTTTAATTATTAAATGTTAATATTAAAAAATAAATAAATATATTAAAATAATGTTAAATTTAAATATATTAAATGCTAGTTTTTTAATAAAAATTTATTATAAATAAAATAATATTTTACTTTTTATAAACGTTGATGACCTTTCTTTTTCCTATCTCAAATAATTCCTTAGCCATCCGCCTCACTATCTTCGATAATCTGGAGCTAGAAGCGCATCATTAATCTCTAAAAGCACATCATCGATCTATAGAAGCTAATAATTCAAATGCTATCCAAACAGACCCTTCTACACACAACTTAACAAAGCAAAGAATCGTCGGGCACTCTCATGGCAAAACTTGTAGAAATTGTGGCAGAACTTGCAAAAATCGTGACGGAAATGGAGTTTTCACAATTGCGACAACTCTTAGATAGGAAAAACCAATTCACAACGGGTCTGATGAAACTTGCGACGGATTTCAGAGTCGATTGTGGCATTCTATACCAAAAAAACACTTTGAAAACCCTAAAAAAACATTTTTCAGAACCCTAAAAAACAGCTGCATTTTTTTGGTACGAATTACTCAAATTTGAACGAGTTTCAAAGAAAGATTTGAGATTCGGAAAAATTTGAACTTCATGCATGAAGTTTGACTAACCTTGTGACACAACTTAAAACCGATGCTGGCTGAAAACTTTATATGAGAGGCAAATTTTCACACAATGACACAAAAAAATATATTTTACACCAATCAAGTTTTCACACAATGATTTATAATTTTTAATGATATTGAAACTTGAAGTTCATGTCTTCAGAAGTTGAACTCATTTTTTGGTCTATGATATGTATTAAACTCTAATTTTTTTATTTATATATGATGAAAATCAGTAATATGTTCTACAAATTCAGTAAAATGTGTGCTTTTGAAGATTATTTTTTAAAATTAATGTATTTTCAAATGTTCAATAAATTTGTTGAGATTTTCCTCGGAGGTTTTACAGAGTCTCAAGTTTTTAGTTGTCGAGTTCAAGTTTTTCAACTATGGTGTATCCTATATATACCCACTTGTAGCTCACATAAGAACAACCTAATCTCTTGAATCTAGAATCTTGTATCATTTTCATTCTTCGATAGAATAGAATTTATCCTTCATTTTGGGTCTCAATCGTGACTCAATCCAGTAGCATCTGTGTACCTATAAAACATCTCATAATATCTCCATCTTAATCCTTCAATTTATAGACTCATGGGGGCTCAAAATATCACCATAAAACATTACCATGGGTCAAAACAAGGTTAAGAAATACCATGGTAAAAACCCATATGACTCTTACATGCTTAAAAATGGTCTCTTACATGACATTACACCCTCTAACAAGTTGTCATAAGAATCCCTAGAAAATAGAGTATGCTCTTACATGCATCATAGACCATCAATAGCTTATCTAAAGATTCTCTTGCGCGTGTCATAGATGATTCTCACATCCAAAATGATATCCCCTACTTTTAGCCCTTAAAGTTGTCATAAATCCGTCAAAACATCCTTAAAAATAGGCTTTCCATGTTAGACCACTAAATGGGCATCTTTGACAACTAATAACTTATTTTTAAAAGCACCAACATGTGGCAAAAGTGCCATCTCAAAATATCATGCCCGTTTTGATGGAGCACAAAATTTAATAGCATAAATGATATTTGTCCATGGTAAAATGTAAAAAAAGAATAAATACATAACTTAGGAATTGCCAAGGTTGAGACACATTGATTCCCAACATTCTCCCACTTGTCGAATAGCTTGCAAGAGCTAGGGGAATCACACCATCATGGAATCAACTAGGTACAAGAAACAAGGCATGTGGCCTCCCCACACCAAATGAACTTATGTGTGCTCACAGGTTTGGTAAGATAATCTGCAACATTCACCTCAGTGTCAATTTTCTTCAACTCAATTTGTCCATTAGCAATCATTTCTCGAACAAAATGGTATATTGAACATCCACATGCTTTGTTTAAGCATGATACATAGGATTCTTGGCTAAATGAATTACACTCTGGCTATCACAACCAATCTAAATTGTCCTGCAATCGAAGCTAATACTTGCACACAATCTTTGTAACCTTACTGCCTCCTTAGAAACATGGGTAGCAGCCATATACTCTACTTCAGTAGTGGATAAAGCAACTATAGGCTTCATTTTATTCATCCAACTTATACCTCCTCCAAACAAAGTAAACACATACCCACTAGTGGACCTTCAACTATCCAAGTCACCTGCCCAATCTACATCAACAAAACCTTGTATGTCCAATATCTTATCCACATTGTTAGTACCAAAATAAACCAGCATGAAAAATTACCACGGGTCAAAACAAGGTTTTGAAATACCATGGTAAAATTCATATGACTCTTACATGTTAAACATAGTCTCTTGCATGACATTACACCCCCCTTACAAGTTGTCATAAGAATCCCTAGAAAATAAGAGATGCTCTTACATGCATCATAGACCATCAATAGTTTATGCAAAGATTCTCTTACACATGTCATAGTTGATTCTCATGTCCAAAATGATATCCCCTACTTTTAGCCCCTACAGTTGCCATAGAATTCATCATAACATCCTTAAAAATAGGTTTTCGATGTTAGACCACTAAATGGGCATCTTTTGACAACTAACTTATTTTTCAAGGCACCAACATGTGGCAAAAGTGCCAACTCAAAATCTCACGCCCCTTTTGACACAGCACAAATATTTAATAACAAATATATTTATCCATGGGAAAATGTAAAATAAGAATAAATAAATAACTTAGGAATTGCCAAGGTTGAGACACCTTGATTCCCAACAAACTTAGAAGCATGGAAGAAATGTAAGAGAAATATAAATTTAATTGAATAAATACCCTTATTTCTACCCTCTAATCATTGGCACACACTCTTGGGAAAATCTACTCAATGAGAGGCTCGTCATCTTGGTTTGAGCTTTCTTAGCCTAACCTTGAGCATTTGTTTGTTTTTGTGTTTTGTTTGATTTTATTGATTAAATCATTTGTATTGAACACGTTTTCGTGCACACACCACAAAAGTTGTTGATACAATAGCTATTATTACTGCTATAGAAAGCCACATCTGTTGTGGAAGCTATTGCAAACATTCCATAGAAACAATATTGCAAGATGCTATGAAAAATTAGAACCTTGGTGATTTTAAATTTCAATTACCTTGTTTTTTATAAAGAGACTATTTGTAACTAAAGATTCCTTTTTGTTGTTCAGTTCTTACAACCACACCAAACCTTATGTTGATTTATTTTTACAACCACAAGGATTTTTGTTTGGACTTTAGCAACTTTGTTGTAGATTGTTTTAGCAAATTGTTTATTATAACTACAAGGAATATCGTTTTAGCTAGTTTGTTGTGAGTGCCTCTCTCTATACATAATCTTTCATTTCACTTAGTGCAAAGAGGAAATGTTGAAGACCCTTTGTAGAGACTATAATTCCTTTGATATATTCTACTATTGGTTTCTATATGATACTAGAAGTTGGAGGGGGTCACGCACCATTCTTCCCAAGATTAGACCCACTTGGGAATATTGGTGGTAGGTAGCATTCCCTCTAGATAGCTGATTCGTTTCTAGATGGTATGTATTTCTATCTCTATTTAATATTTCCAATGTGTGCATAATTTACTTTTACTAAATTAAGAAATCTTAATGTTTATTCAATGTGTGTGATTTTAATGCATGTTGATATTTTGTACATGTGATTTGATTATTTACAATCGTGTAAGAGTAAATGTGTTTTTACAGTTAAATCTATGTATCCTCATTTGAGCATTTGCAGTTTAATGGCAATTCCTTTCAAACAATTGTGTAGTAGACTAAGCATTTTTCCTTGAAAGTTAGATTGTTTAAGTAGTTAAATGTAATTTGTTGTAATTAGATTCCTCTAGGCTTAGCTTGGGGTTCCATTGTTTCTATTCATCATTCCTCTAGTTCTTTTCTTACTCCCCATCTTAGGTGCATCTTCATATAGGGAACTCAATCTTGTATGAAGGCGCATGGTACCTATATATAGTGCACAACATTTCTTTCTATTCATCATTCCTCGAGTTCTTTTCTTACTCCCCATCTTAGGTGCATCTTCATATAGGGAACTCAATCTTGTATGAAAGCGTATGGTACCTATATATAGTGCACAACATCTCTCCAAAGTTTACACTCATGGATTGACATAGAAAAAAGTTTACCAACCAAATGGCTAGCTCTCATCAAATGTAGAAACAACTAAAAAACAATCTACACGATTTGTGGCACAATTGTTCCTACTAGAATCTCAACAATTGCATAAATCAACCGTAATGCCCCGCCTATTTTAACTCTTGCCTTATCCTAGTCCTATAGTTTTTCTTGGGTTAGAACATGTCTTAGACTCAGTTGACAAGTATTTGAAGGGCAATTTGTGTTTGATGTTTGAGCATTGTCATGCTCGTGTCTATATGCTCATTGATAGTTTATGTTGTTTTTTCACGTTTGAACTTATGCAACTTATTCAACTTCATTGTTTTCATAAGTTGACACTAAAGTAAATTATCGTTTCTAGTTCAATTTTTATGAGCAAATTTAATGATTATATGTGAATTGATTAAACACACATCTTTTGATATCTAGGTCATGTATGTTGTAAATGATCTTTAGTAAGATAAGGTAATATGTATTGAAATGAGAGAGAAAAAACAAGATTGCTCTCAAATTAAAATCCAATCATTCACATTACACTAAAAATCTATTACATAAAATTGCCTTTATAAGGCCATTATTCCCGTATAAAACTAGTTAAACTAGTTACAAGGATATAACTACCAAAACCAAATTATTTATTAAATTAACAATAGCATATTAATTTATTTATTATTAACTAACCTCTACTAACTAAAGTGATTATTGCATAATCACTTACATTATTTATGTTAAATTTTAATCTATGTTATGCACTATTTTTCCAACACCCCTCTTTAGTGCTAACATAGGAACATGTGTTGTAACAGATCGACAACTGGCCTTGGTTTTTGCTTGCATCTTTTAAATTGCCCCCTATTTAATAGAAAAAATTCTTCAAAATGCCATAATTGTTGCGTGACATTATGATGGTTGAAGTGGGTCAAAAGTAATTATAATACCTCATGTATCCATTTCAGCCACATTTTATCGTCTAGTTGATGCCTCTCAATGCTCTTTATATCGTTGATAGCATAGTAACAAGACTCGCCCGGAAGCGCCCGGACGTGGCGAGTCGCGCTCCGCGCAGCCCTGGCCGCGTCCTGGGAGCGCTGGCAAAATAGGAGGAGAAAAGAGAGTTGTGAAGAAAAATAGGAGGAGAAGAGAGGGCAACCAGCAAGCTGTTGAAGACAAATCCAGGGTCATATCATTTGGGGAGCTTCATACCAGCAAGGAGGTGCATTGAGAGTTCATTACCAGTGATTCGGAGGAGTTTGCATTGCATTCCAAGCCAAATCTAAGAGGTAAATTTGATTTTAATTGATTTTTTTGTGTTTTTTTAACAAATAATTCATTGTAATTTGTAAAATCATTGTTTTTTTGAGTTTGCATATTTTTTTTACAAACCCTACTTGCAACTTAAATAATTTTAGAAACCCTACTTTTGCAGCCACATTCACTTGCAAATCAAACCATATTATTATTTTCACAATGTCTCAAACCCCAGTCAGAAAAGACACTGCTTGGAAACATGCTGAAATCTTTCCCAGAATGAAAAGAGGAGACACAAAATGTAACTACTGTAAAACAATATATCATGGAGGCATAAATAGATTAAAATACCATTTTGCACGCATACCCACCCATGATGCAGTGGGTTGCACTAGAGCACCTCTTGAGGTTGTTCGTGAAGTGCAGGTGCAATTAGAAACTTTTGAAATGCAAAAAGAAATGAAAAAGAAACAGAAGCAGGAGTTGGTGAGTGTTGAAGTTGGACAGGGACTTGGTGCTGTTGGAGATGCTTCTTCCATGCCTCCATACCGTCCTAGTGCTAGTGCTTGTGCTAGTGCTTTTGTTTCAGCATCAACTATGCCTTGGCGCGTGATTCCTAGGTGCCGGTGGCCGCCATACTACTAGTGGTAGTGGCAAGATAGGCATTGGCCCTAGAGTTCGTAAATCTAGGGTGGACTCATATTTTGTACCACGCACTACTCCTGGTTCCCAACCGTCGCTTGAGAGCATGGGTTGGAACAAGGACGATGCGCAAAAGACACCGGTGTACTTTTGGTGCACTGACCATTCCTCCCATGTAGCCGTAATTTTTCGTTTAATTGTTTTAAAATTTATATTTAGATTTTAGAATCTAGATGTATCTCATTATCGAATTCAAATTTAAAGTTAAAAACTTAAAACTTTTCATTTTACAATACTTATGTAACTTATTAATTTATTTATGACATGTTTTAGGTCACCTTTTTGGAAAAACATGGTTGATGCCATAACCATATGTGGGGCGGGGTTCAAAGCCCCTAGTGAAGATGAATTAAAGGGCCCACTTTTGACTCAAAAGGTGGTAGATGTGAAAGCACAATTAGAGAAAAGGGAGATTATTGCACCCATCATAACTCCATGGTTGATCCGGCAGTGTAAAAACAGGACGTACGCTTAATTTCCTAGTTTCCTTCGGAGGTAATTGTATTTCCCTCAATGCATTGAAATTTGAATTTGATTTAGTGATTAATAATTTAATATGGTTGATTTATGTTTTTTAATTTATTGAATAATTGGTTTTAACTTTTGCTTATTTTTTAGGTGACATCGCCTTCATCAAATCCATTGATGCTTCCACCCAAATCAAAAATGCCACATACCTCGGTGGAGGCTATAGAGGAGGTGAGAAATGATGTGGGGAAGAGAATGTAGTGCAAGTGTGGTGATAGATAATGCAGCAAATTATGTTGCTGCTGGTAGATTATTGATGGAGAGGCACCCTACTATATTTTGGACTCCATGTGCCGCCCATTGCATTGACCTCATGTTGGAGGATCTTGGCAAGCTCCCATGGATCAAAACATGTGTGGATGCAGCAAAAAAATTTGCAAATTTGTAAACAATCACACATGGGTGCTTAACCTTATGAGGCAATACACGGGGTTGAGCGAGTTGTCTCTGGTCTCCGGGTATCACTAGGTTTGTAAAACAAATTTTACCTTGGCGTAACTTGATCTTCAAGCCGGGGCAGCCGGCATGATGTTTACTAAAGGAGGAGTGGTCTTTCATCCTTTCTACACAAGCACTGGCTGTAATTGCTATGCATACTGCATTTTGATGAGCAAGGGTTTTGGACACCAATGGACGAGATTGTGAAGGTAAAATTTAATTCTTTATTATGTTTTAATTTTTAATCATATCTTACTTTTATTTGTTTATTTTCATTCACACTTATTTGTGAAACATGTTTGCACTTTACAGTTTATTGAGCCCTTGCTAGTTCTCCTACGAGTTGCAGATGGGGAGAAGCCCACAATGGGCTACATATATGAGGGCATGGATAGGGCCAATGAGGCCATTAGATCAATCTATTGTGGAGTTGAGGAGAAGTATCGTCCCATTTGGGATATCATTGATAGGAGATGGCAAAACCAACTTCATAGGCCCATCCATGCAGCCGCATGTTTCCTAAATCCGGCCTTCCAATTCCACCGTGATCTCCGTGCAGATAGAGAAATTCTTAGTGGGCTCTACACGACGATAGAGCGGATGTTGCCTATTGTTACTACACAGATGGTGCAGGAGATAGATGCCTTCACTAAGGCACAAGGAGACTTCTTTGCACGTCAAATGTGCAAAGATAATAGGACAACATTACTGCCAGGTAAAAATATATTTAAGGGCATAATTTTCATCTTTTTATAATATAATTTATTATTAAATGTTGAACTTGAATCCTGAAACTTGAAATGAGATTGATTTTGTTTCTTTTTTCATCTCGTGAGAAGCTATGGCATATGTTTGGTTCTCGATATTAACTCATCCCAAAAATATTGCCATTCGTGATATTGACGTACCGCCTTATCCGTTGTGAGTGCAATTGAGTATGTTTGAGCAATATTATTACACCTACAGCTTAATAGATTGACAGCGGAGAGAGTATTTAGAATAACTTGGTATATGTTCATTACAAACCTTCGCCCGAGCATGAAAGCTTTTTACCCCACGGTACAAAAACCTCGATCACGAGAGGAGGTTGATCCACGCCTATGATCACCGGAGGCTACAAATGCAAATTTAGTGACGAGGACCCCGGATTGGGTGGACCGCCACGTAGAGAGCGCAGTTGTTATACCGGTGAGGAGGCTGATACTCGGTGAGATACTTGTCGGGCTTCGCGGAGTGGCATGGAAAGAGTCGCATTAATGTGCAGTAGACTATGGCGTATGTACCGCAAACACATCAACCAGACTTTAGATCAGAGGAAGGATGTTGGCCCCACTATGCTATAGCGAGCCATAGACTTATAGCTATTGTTTTACTTTTGATATTTCATATTTGTATGAATGATTTGATGTCATGGATTTCCATATTCCATGGCTTTTGCATACATTTGACTAATTTTATATTTCTAAGTATGCTATTTCCTTCAGCCAGCCAAGAACTACAATTTGTGTACTTTATACTTATGATCAAGCAGCAATTTGTGCATGTGGATCAAATTTACTTTTTATTTTGTGTTATGGGTCTAATAAAGGGTAGCTTTGAAACAAAGTTTTAACCTAAAACTTCTTAAATTTCTAGGTTTTTCTTAACTTTTTTCATTTTGCCGCGTCTGCACCGAGTCCGAGTCCTGAGTCGCCGAGTCGCGCACCGAGTCGCCCTCGCCGAGTCCGAGCCGAGTCTGAGTCTCGTTACTATGGTTGATAGATATTGCACCTTTTGAAGAATAATGTACCTTGAATACAAAATTCCCTCCTCAATTTTTTGGAATAAAGCAATACTGCCAAGTTTTATCGTGGTCTACAGCCGAATGCCAGTGGGAAACACAAATAATGCCTCTTTAAAACTAATACTATAATGCAGAGTATAATTCAACTATTGTACTCACCTCCACTAGTGAAGCATTCTCTCCTCGTTTGGACTTTGTTTACCAAATGCATTCAGGTTATTAACGTTCCCGTTAAAGCTCTCCAGGCTATAGCGTGGTTCTCATATGCTAACACATCAACAGGACCATATAGAGAATCCATCGATTCAAGTGCAGTCGATGCCAACATTGGTGATAATTACAAATAGCACAATAGCGAACAGAGGAAGGAAATACAAGGTAATATCGAGTGTGCGATGATAGTCTCCCATCTTCAGCAATATGACCATTGAATGATCCCGTGCCAATAAGAATTAGGAATATGCCTATGCTAGGCCCAGAAGTTCACCAAGCAACAAATAATATATATATAATAGGACGCCAACAGCAGTATGCGATAATAGAAATCACACATAGCCATTCACAAATACTCCTCCTGTCAAAGTTTCGTTAATGAAGTTTCAGCAAACAATGTTCAATAGACAATAATCGGCAATAAATTGCACAAGTTTGCAACTAACTGCTTTTTTTTTCTTATACAAATCTTCAACCGTAGAAACCACTAGCAGATTTAATGGTTCAGGGCAACCAAATAGAAACTTATATAGGCTTTTGCAAGACAGAAACTGGAAAACTAAATATTCATTTTTGAAATTTTCAGATTTTGAAAATAAACATGAACAGAATGGAGGAAAAACAATGGAAGGAGTGACCAAGATGGAAAGAGAGAAGAAATGCAAATGAGTGATGAATGTCATAGATTTGCATGTGGTCTGCACTGCTCCTTTGTTGACAAAATGCAAGAATGGTGGACGAACATCAATGGTTGTTACACGTGGTCTACACTGCTTGGCCCTTGAATGAACTACTTTGGATGAAAGACAAACAAATGAAAGGCAAACGAAGAGGTCAAGCAAACCTACTATGATACCATATTGAAATGAGAGAGAAAAAACGAGATTGCTCTCGAATTAAAATCCAATCATTCACATTACACTAAAAATCTATTACATAAAATTGCCCTTTATAAGGCCATTATTCCCGTATAAAACTAGTTAAAATAGTTACGGGGATATAACTATCAAAACCAAATTATTTATCAAATTAACAATAGCATGTTAATTTATTTATTATTAACTAACCTCTACTAACTAAAGTGATTATTGCATAATCACTTACATTATTTATATTAAATATTAATCTATGTTATAAACTATTTTTCCAACAATATGATGAAATGTGACTGGATTGGTGTCATATTTTGATATTTTGATGTAATTTCAAGATGGAGGAAGTCTTTGTTTGATTACATGTTTTTTGGGGGTTTTATATGTTGTGCTTCAGCTATCATGTATGTTAATTAAGTATGTAGGCATAGGTTCCCAAATGGTGATTAATTGGGAGACAGCCGATCTAGATAAATGTGTTTATGTTGTTTTTCCAATGTCACTAGATTTCAAGTTGCAAGATGTAACTTGTCCTACCATGTAAACCTGGGATCTGAATTGTCACCAATTTTAGATTTTTGTGATTTGTGAAACCCATAAAGTGTGTGATTGCTTTGCACGTATTTATTTATCTCTATTGTGATTGAATTATTTAGTATTCATAATGATTGGAAATGCTTTGAATCGACTATTATGCAAATGAGTTCAAAAAGAAATTTTTATTATTAGTCACCTTAATGAATAAGGTATTATGCAATGGATTTGATTGCATTAGCAAAAAGAAATTTGAAAGATTAAATGGATTTATTTTTAAAATATATTAGTCATTGGTTATTTGATATAAAAATAGCTAACATGGAAATACCTAAAATAAAAATTTCCATTTTCGAATTAACTAGTTTTGAATGTGAAAAGAGGAAAAAATTGACTCATGAAGGGCATCACCTAGAATACGAATTTTCACTTCTGACCTTTTGAGCATTTTCCTATAAATCTTATCCCATACTTTATTTTGTAAGTGACCTATGTCTTTTTGGTTCTTAGGCAAGGGCACATGGCTTATCAGCACTTCTATTCAAGACAAGAGACTTTTATACCTATTTGCTTGAAAGTAAATACCTACAATAGAACTATTTTAGATAAATACAACGACTAGAAAGCATAAGTACAACAAAAAACTTGAAATTGGACAAAACATAGAAACACGATTCAGCAAACTAATTAGATACAAAGCTATAATAACTTCTTCAATGAAACCTATAATACAAAGCCTATAGTTTTCAAAATTTGACAAATTATCACAAGATGGCTTACATAATCAACAACAAATAGATGTAAAATTATCACTTTCCCAATATAACTGCATAAAGCACTTATTTATAAGTGTTTTATGACATTTGCACGTGAAATAAATAAAAAGTATACTAAACTTCTTGCATTAAAAATGGATATCTTGCAATCCAAGCTAGCTCAAAATACAAAATTGTCTTAAAATACATTGTCAAGTAAAAGAAATCTTGAATTAGGATGTTTATGAATAAATCTTCTAGAAGATCATCTCAATATAGTTGTCTCCCAAAAAATAGCAACAACTAAAACTATCACAATCTAAAAATAGTCACTTTGGTGTGTTGGCTCCTCTTAATAACTCCAGTGCAACTTCCTCATATTGACCACAAGGCACTTGAAAGTTGAAAATCTAATGGCCACTATCAAATCACAAAATAATCTAGTGATTTGAATTTGATTTCTTTGAAAGCTTGTAAAATCTAGTGTTCTAAGACCCTAAACCTTATCAAGGATGAAAATTGCTTGCGAGACAAATCATCACCCGTGAAGCACCCTGGATGAAAACTAAAGGAAATGGTAAGGTTTTGCATGATGACTAAAAGTCCACTAAGTAATGTTAAAATGCTTTCCTTCTTTTGTTAATGAAAATAATCTTCAAAACCTCATTGCCTTATCCCAACACTACAAACTTCAAGTTACAAAACCATAGTGAAGGGAAACATCAAAACGATAAGTGCTTTGCAGGGCATTCATATGTTGTGAGCTAGGTTAGGAGAAGAGTCTAAAGATGAATGGCAAGATTTAAGAAGGCATACTCAAAGTAGTCAATAGTGGTCTATGAGTTGAAAGTTGAGCTTCTTGAGTTTGGGAATTGGTAGCTAAATGACATGAAGATTTTCCTATCTCGAAGTCACTACTAAAAGTAGTTCATAGATAACCATTGAGCACCTATAGAAGGAAGTGGCAAATTTATCTCCTATGAATGCATGTGAGTTATCAATGGATTCTTTGGGGGTGAACTTGAATTGGGAAGAACAATATGTGTCTTCTACAAATTATTCCCTTAAAAATAAGGGTCTAATTTGGGGAACAATGTGCAATCATAGACTAAAAGGTCTCACTGTCCAACACAATAGCCTTTAGTAGGAACTCATTCCCAATTTACATGAATCGCAAACCAATTCCACAACATGAACGTTACCGCCACTCTTCAACCCTTTTCCTACACCACAAGCAATGCACATTCAAATCCTCATTGATGTGCCTTTGAACTTTCAAACTTTGCCACTTGGAGCAGATCAAGCCTCCTACCGAATTATTCAGTTATGCTCTCCAAGCTCTTGGTACCATGCTATAAGCTCCCAAAGAAATCTGTTACATCATTCCAAGGAAGAAAACTTACTATGATCTAATTCCAATGCCAATTGGCTTATGAAACATTTATCAATTACAACCTCTTTTCATCAATTCCTATGCATAAGAAAGCCTTAATTATTTGGCACCAAGAAATAGATCTTTACTAGAGATCAAAATGGCCCAAATTACCAAACATGTACACCTATACCCTAGGAATAATTCCAATCAGCCCCACTCGTTACCACAACTCATGGGATGTGTCCTTATTCTCCAAATAAAAGAAAACAGCTCCAAATTAAATAAATAAGTATTATGCCACCTCAAATCAGGACCAATAAGGACCAAGCATGTACACCTATACACTAGGCGCTAGGAATGATTCCAATCAGCCCCATTCATTAGCCCAAATCATGGGATGTGCCCTTATTCTCCAAATAAAAGAAAACAGTTCCAAATTAAATAATTAAGTCTCATGCCACCTCAAATCATGACAAATAAGAAAATAAGGGCCAATGGTTTTACTCAAAGGCCTCCAAATAATAAACCCTTCCTCAAGGGTTACCACACAAGATCAAAACTATCAATTTGGCCTCTATCTTCATGCAGCCTGCAAAATACAACCAATGATCATGTGCTAACACTATACATTCTCAAGCTTGATGTAGACTACTATAAGGATCCCAAAGCCAAATATTA
>VDFB02274352.1:0-14586 GCA_007258455.2 Sequoia sempervirens | reverse complement strand
CTCAATTTTGTTTTTATTGTTCTCAATTTTACTCATTAAATTTTGTTGAGTGCTAGGAGGGTGTTGAGGGATTGGTGGAGGGGTTATTTGATGAGTTGATTATTTTGTTGTTGAGGATTTTGTTGCTCTGCTTGTTGAGGATTTTGAGGGTTTGCATGTTGATTTGCATCTCCTACAAATTCAAAAAAAAAATATCAAATACAACCTAAAACTAACAAATTCAAAACAAAAGCGAAACGATACCACCTCTCACACCTCCTTGTCGATGTGGTGGCATCCTGGTGATGAAATAGAAACCGTTGATGAAGAGATTCACAAAATAGCTCCTCCTAGAATGCGAGCATGGAATAATGGGGTTTTGGCCACAGACAACAAACAAAACACAATCACAAGTAAAAATGATTTCATTTTCCTTTTTTTTTGGTTTTAATAGGTCATAACATGAGCGTGTTATAACAAGCTCATGTTATGGGATTGTTGTGGTCAAGCCTCAGGCTCGACACACCAAGCCATAACATGAGTGCATTATAACACTCTCACATTATGAGTTTTCAAATTTTTTTCAAAAAGTGGCCAAAAATTGGCTACCCATATCCATGCACCTGTTCGTAAGGTGTCCTATTAGGGAACATCGCGCCTAATGTCTCCAAGAGAGGACAAGTCTAGGATAAAAAATGTGCAACTTAGGGAATGCAATGGTAACATAACCACAAGAAGGAATGTTGTATGCCAAGAAATTTTGCACTCTTGGATGACATCAAACCCAATGGCACCACCAAGAAGAAGACACATCACAAGAAATAAGAAGACCACACTATGAAACATAAGATATAGTCAAAATTTCAAAATGATAATGCCAATGTATGCCCCCACTTTAATGAAATTGCTAAACAACATGTTGTGAGAAATTACTTTAAAGTAGCAAATGATAAATGCTAAACAAGACATGAAAGCTTATTTGGAAAGCCCTATCTCAAGCATATGGTTTTTGAATGAAGTTACGTCATGAAAAGGGGTTGCCCCCAAAATGAAATCCCAAAATAACACATTAGGGATCCACAGATTCGAGGCTAGTGTATGTATTTGCTACAATGATATTATAGAGCTCAAAAATGTCATCATTCCCCAAATAACTCATGGAATTTGTAGAATGACACATAAAGAGTGAAAAAGAAAGAAAAATCTTTTGGGTTGAAACATGGAAGAGACTTAAATTTCTTGACACCTTTCATCATCCCCAAAAGGAAACCACAAGAAAAAATAAAAGATTAAAGGGTTTATGACATATAGAAGAATGTAGATAAAAATAGAGGAATGAACATGAAGATATGTCAAATAGAACAATATAGGGGATCACATTACGGGTGATCCCACAATAGTGGTTTATAATTTTTGGCCAAACTGGACACTGAAATAATTTTTTTTAACTAAATCTTCACTTTCAGGCATCTATTGCGTCTAAACTGTGAGGAATTTGAAGATGATGCAAACTAGAGTTTTGTGACATTTTGTGTGACAGATTCTAAATATATTTTTTTCACTTAAAATTTTGGAATTATTTTGCACTTCTTTTTCCATCTCCCTCGAAAACTAGTTTTTTTCATAAAACAACATTTTTAAAAAGCGATGCTCATTGTATAACACTTAACTTTTTTTTTCATGAAGGATAAAATTATAACTCTTTCAAATTTAGATTCATTAACTCAATATCTAGTGCTGGTGGTTAGATAATTTTTTATTGAATATTTTTTCTTTTAATCAAGTTTCAAAGTCAAAAAATTACAATTCATACATAGTCTTGGCCCGTATAATCGCGTAACTTTTTGTATGTATCGAAATTCATTTTGTTGTTGTATCCGGACTTTAATATCACGGTGCACTCATGTTTTCATTTTTTATAATCTTCTATTTTTCATATGTTTGTTCGGAAAACATAGAGCGATTTTTGATTGAAAAACCTATGTTTAATAAAACTTAAAAAGTAAATACATAATAAAACCAAAACATATTAAAATTATAATCGTTGGATAGCTTGTTCTGTGTACTACCTAATTGCAGTTGGGTTTGTGAAGTCTCCACCATTTTTTGTCTTCAACTCGAGCTTCAAAGTGCAAAAATTTAGATTTTTTTTTGTCTCAGTGGGGATGAGGGATAATGGGGGTTCAAACGAACCCCCAGGGGTTCGCTTGAACCATGGTTCGAGTGAACAACCCTTCCATAAGGAATTTTGTTTGGTTTTTGGGTGGGAAAGAATTAAAAGGGTTCACTTGAACCAATAGGTTCGTACGAACCCCTAAAATCATTTTTTTTTTCCATGGGGTCATTTTTTGTGTGTTTTCCTTCCTTACTTGAATTGTAAGCCACTATTGTGGCTTCGCCCTTACGCACATGCAATCACACAAAAAACATGAAACTTGAAAAGAAAAAGACAAGACTAGTAAGGCAGATGTGAGTCAACCTATAGTAGGTCATATGCATCCCATTCTTGTTCATCATATTCATAAGGCATGCAACTAGTCAAATGGACAACATCAAGTGCTAAACTAGAACAATCACCAAGTTTGGCACGTGGTGAACCACTCTTTTTAGAAGGATCATCATTTAATCTCATGCAAAAGGAAAATAATAAATTTAACTCTTTATTCAAACTTCTTCATAAATTTTAGCAATTTCATTATCATTATCCAAGTTTATCACAATAGGAGGTCTAATGATAATATCCATAGAAGATGCTTATTCTTGTTGTGTTCGAGATTTAAGAATTTCTTGTTTCAAGGAAGGTGTAAAATCATCATGCATTGCTTGAGGTAAGTTTAGATTTAGATTTTCTATGTTGTTATTTTTGTCTTTTTCTGGTAACAAATGAGCAATAGCATAGTGTCTATGCTTACACTCTCTAGAATTTTGGTTTCTTTGCATTCAGTTTTCAAGTTGTGATTCTGTAGGAGTAGGTTTATCAACCATATGTTTCTTTTATTCCCTTAAGGGAGGAACAAAAGGAACCATGGGAGGTTGTTCAACCACTTTCTCTTTATCTTTGTAAACTTGTTTGATTTAAGAGGCACAATGAGACTTATTTGGTTATCTCATGGTATCTTATATGAAATGGGTGAAGGATCTATCATAGGTTGGTCGTGGTTACTTGGAAGGGATTTTGGCTGTGTAGAAAGTAAAAATTGTCATAGGCCCGTGACTTTACTAATTTCCCTTTCATCCTTTATAATTAAATAATTTTAATTATTTAGTTATTGACTAATGTAAGAAAGTGTTCTATTATTTAAATAATTTGAATTATTTTATTAATTCATTTTATCTTTCTATTTCCTCTTTTGATTGATTAAATAAATTGCTATTTTTTTAATTATGTCAATAATGTCCTTGTCTTCTATAATTAAACAAATTATATTTATTTAATTATTTACCACTTTCTATTATAATTAAATATTTATATCAATTATTTAGTTATTCATTTTAGCCTTTTTTCCATAAATTAATTAAATATTATTTAATTTATGACTTACTAATTTTCCTTTTTCTCTCCCACTTTTTGAATTAAATCTCTATTTAATCAAAAAGATAACTTGCCTTTTCATCTAAAATTAAATAATATTTCCATTATTTAATTACTTACTTTCCCTTTGAAACTAAATGATTCTTTAGAACTATTTAGTTCCTCTACCAGTCTTATTCTTATTATTTCTAGTCTCATGTAATTTCAACCATTGATTTAAATTAAAATAATTTAATCTCAGTTGTTCATTCAAATTTGTCTTTTCTATAAAAGGCACCTACCCTTGTCATCTTAGAAGATCTAGAATTTATGCTTGGGAGACAATAATTCTTCAATATTTTGCTATCATCAACATTAGGCTATTGTTGCATACCTATAATATGATGGAATCAATCACATTCTAGCAAAATGGAGAAGGGAAATTAAGGTGAATTAGTGGAGGCATGAAGAATTTGGTAATAGTGTTGCATTATTTCATGTTTTTATACTTTCTTTGTTCTTTGTTACTTGAAGAGGGTCTTAGGGTTTATGTTTAATGGTTTACATTTTAAATCTTGATTACAGGTTCAATCATGGTTTCGTCAATGATAGGAGGCTCAATCATGGGTTGAGGAAAATTACTAAGGGATAATTTTGTTATGCGCTTTTCCTTAAATTTTTTGATAAGATTTGAAAAAGAACTATTCGTGATGCCTAATAGGTTCCATAGGTTTGTGCCAAAATAAATCCAATGAGAAATTTCCATGGGAAGACACTAGATTAAAGCCACTATGATGCACAGTAAAGATCTCATTACCAAATGGAAACTTTAAGCATTTATTCACTATCAATGGGATGACATTTGTGGAGCGAAGCCATGGGTAGCCTAAATTCACACAAAATTGGTGTGATGATGGGATGATGGAGAATGAGACACTTAATGTTTTTGGTCAAACCTTTAAAGGAAGATTTATCAAACCTATCTTAGGGAAAGCAAAACCATTTGTTTTGATCCATGCTTTTGATTTTTCATAAGTATCTTGATAAAGATCATGCACAAATATGAATTCTTTAGTTATCACATTCTCTACAAAAGCATGATCAATTAATATCCCATTAGTAGGATTTTCATTGATTCTTCTAGTTATGTAAAGAGGACCATCAGGTGTTTGTTTGATTATGTCATGTTGTGAGAAAGAGATGTAAAGAGGCATTTTGGTTAGGCTCTTACAAGGTTGAAATTCAACAATTCCAACCAGATTATACATTGGATTTTCCTCATTTTCTTTCATATTTTCATCATCTATGTCAACATTCATCACATCAATATTAGTTTCACTATCTTTGACAAAGGAAATTTTATGATTTGGTATCTAGGATTAGTAAATATTTGTAAATTTTGGTTAGGAGGTGCTACAAACTTATTACCTTGATCGCAACACTGATTAGAATCAATGAGGTCTTGCATAATATGTTTAAGATGGTTACAATGTCCATATCATGTCCATTTTGTCAGTGAAAATGGCAATAGGAATTTTTTCTATAGTTTCGAGGTAAAGGCTTAGTAGTATTAGGAGCTCTAATTTGTTTAAGATTTGTAACATGGTGTTATGAAGGGTGTCAGGTAAAAGGGTGAATTGTCTATTTCTATCTCTAAATGTGTATCAATTTGTCATCTTTATAGCAGCAACTTAGTTGTGAACATGTTGTGTTGGTTGAGGGGGATTAATTTGTAAAAAGCCCTTATTTTTTCTTGAATGGTTGATAGTTGTTTTGAGGCACAAATTCAGATTTTTTAGGATGGCTAGAGGGAGTCTTCATTTCACGACTACTAATAAAATTTTGGTAATCACAAAGGGAAATACACAACTGTGTAAAGGAGGGAAATTTCATCATCCCAATCTTATCTTGAAGTTTATTTTGAAAATTATCAATGAACATTTGTTGAAGATCATAATTGAAAATCTTAATGTTGATTTGTGAATAAAGAAATTGATAATGGGTGATAAATTCAGTGACTTTTTCACCATCTATTTTCTCACATCTCATTAAGTCTAATAAGGTCATCTTAGGACCCATATGCACTTGGAAATGATTAAGGAAGGCATCAATAAGTTCATTAAATGAACATATTGAATTATTCAGTAAGGAACAAAGTCATTCCAAGGAAGTGTCTTTCAAGGATTTAGGGAACAACTTAGCCAAGAGTTCATCCAAAAAAATAAAGTCACTACACAAGGTTGTGTATGCAGAAACATGACTAATAGGATCTACTTTCTCACCATATTTCTCAAATATGGGAATCTCTATACCTTGTGGTATTTGTGTTCTTAATATCTCCAAGGATAATGGGTTTATTTTGACATATTGTGAAGGTTGGCCATTTGGATTTTCACTTAATGTAGCAATTTATTGTTAGAGGGATGAAACACTTTGTCAGAGCTGGTTAAGGATGAGATCATTGTTTGTGTTGTGATATGGAGGTGAGTAAGGTGGAGGTGTAGATGTGTTCAAAGGACAAGTGAATTGCAAATTTGTGAGGGGAGATGATTGACGAGATATGAGATTTGAATGCACAAATCTAGGATGATTCCCAGTGGAAATACCAAAGGTAGTATGAACATTTCTAGTGGATTGTATGGTTGTAGGGACAGTTGGATTACTGCATGTTGGAATAGAAGTCATGGTTGTGGAAGGAGGAATTGAATTTCCACCTTGAATTTGGGTATACCCCAAAGCTTGAGCACAACTAGTTATTGTAGGGGTATTGTTGGTAATGATGTGATTTAATCTACACACAATTTTTATTCCTTGTTCATTATCAATTATTCTCCTCATGTTATCTATGATAGTAACTACATTACCAACAATATATTTAGAGCTCACAAAATTTTTCAATATCTCTAATTCTTCATCCATTCTTCTTAGGTTCTATTGGGGGATGTTAGAAACTCTTGATTCAACATTAGTCATATTAGGTGTTGGTAAGGAGGTCATAGGCAATGGTGTCAAAGTTATGGTCCAGAGTGGGTTGACTAGTGCCAACACTATGACTGAAAAGGTTAGAAAACCAAAGATCCATGGTGAATGAAGTATCACAGGATGACATGAGTCTCAAACTATGTCTAACATCAACATTGGAAATAGTACACCAAGTTGTGATGACCATACAAGTTTCACAAACCCAAGGTGCACCCAAAATGGAGAATATGTAAGATACAATCAAACACCCTAGAATGTACAGTGCAATGCAAGTATGTAAAAGCAATTTTCAGATTTAAAACAAGATAACTTTCTGATTATGCTATGCAAAAACTTGAAAATGATGTCTTTTTTAAATACAAATGTGAATTCAAAAAGTGTACTAAATCTGACAAATTAAGCTTAATATGAACAATTTCAGATAACATAAAATTTGGAAACTGAAAAAACAAATTAAGTATAGGAACACAAAATGTAGAAACAATGTTTTTGATGCTCAAAAATTTAAAAAAGCCCTTATCAGGGACTTATTCTCCCATGGGTGAATGGGTCTAACTTCATGGTTTTTAAAAGTTAATTTATAGGTTTTTGAGTTGATTTTTATGCTTTACAGATTCTGTTTTCAAATAGGTGGTTACGATTTTAGATTTATGGAAAATCAGATCTAAATGCAAGTGCAAAATGATGGTAAATGACAAGCAAAAAGACCTAATTTTTCATGCAATTTTGATTGAATTTTTTGATGTAAATGACTGATCAATACTATGCAAAATGATTGAGATTTTTGAGTTTTTGAGATTTTAAAGAATGTAAAACTGTAAACCTAAAACCTTAAATGAGAACCAACTCAAGTAATGCAATGCAATTCAATGTAATGCAAATCCTAGATCTTGTGTTGAAAATGAACTCCAAAATTAGAAAATTATGATGCTCAAAAGTTTGGTTCACCAAAATGAATAGGTGGAAAATAGGCTCACCAAAATTGGAATGAGATCCCCATAAAGAATTGACTAACAACCCATAGGTGAATCAACTCAATGTGAGAATATTAAAATTTCCTTATGCTTTGAGGATGAGGGTCAGGTTCAAACAACACTTTTGGGAGAAAATATAAAATAAGAAAATCAACAAATTATGCAAACTCAAAATTAAAACAACATTATGAAACTCAATATTAGTAGAACCAAAAAACCAATTGCAGATATGTGAAGGGCAGAAAGGTGTTTACTGGGACTCACCAAAAGTAACTTTATGAAGGCTAACTAGGAGTCATTCACCCATGGTTGAATAGGTCTTTTGTCAAGGTTTTCAAAAATCTTTCACGAGCCTTTGATGTTGATCTGTAGCTTCTAATTTTTCTAGGTTTCAATTTCTAAAAGTTAGAAATTAAATCCGTAGGTTAGATTCTGTGATTTGATGACAACTTTGACAACATTTGCAACTTTGACAAATTTTCCAATCTTTCACTTCAAGAGGTCTTCAATTCTTCTTCAACCTAAATTTTCAATCACAAACACAAGAGAGAAAAATTGTTTGTTTTTGGTCAAACCCCATTTTGGTAATCAAAACATGAATTGAAATAATGAAATGAAAGAGTGAATGAGGAATGAACAATGCTATGTTACCTCTCAACAAACCCTTGGATGAACCTTGGTAATGGATATCTTGGAAGGTGTACAACTTGCATGAAATGGATTCAATGGATGTGGATCTTGATGCTTGATTAATGCTTTGAATGCTTGAACTTGACCTTGAAACCTACATCACAATGTTAGCTCCAAAAACATGCATGATGCAAGAAGAATTTGACATGATGAATGAATCTTGAATTCTGCAATAAATCTTAGATATAACTACTCTTGAATGCTCATGATCATCAAATTTTCTCTTATGAAATTTCTCTTGAAAGTGCTCTTGAAATATCATAAAAGTTCTAGGTGAAACTTAGTGAAATAACCTTGTATTTATAGGTATGTATCCTTAATTTGTTGAAATTCAAATATCACAAGCCAACATTGAAATATGGATTTGGGGACCTTAAAATACCACCACAAAAATATTTTAAATTTAGGTCAGAAGGTCTAGGGAGGACCCATTTACCCATGGGTGAATGGGTCCTAAGTCCCTATTCCTAGAGCACACATTACTGAAAGTAAAGTGTTATGTATTGGCATTAATTATTGTCGGGATTCCCCTTCAAAAGATGTCATTTATTAGTCTTGTAAATGAATGAAAGGGTTTAATAAAGCATAATTAAGATGAATTTAATTAAGAGGTCCCAAAGAAGTGTGAAAATGTAAAGGGATACATTATTCAACACTAAATTAAAGCATTATTAAGTCCATTTTAATTAGGAGGGCCCAAAAAGGTGTGAAAACGAAAAGTGATACATTTTTCTATGCTAAATTTACTTTTTCCTTTTTTTTTTTTTTTTTAAATGATCACCGATCATGCTAGACTACCCAATGGTGTTAATGTAAATATTATTATAGTGTATCAATAATGTCCTTCCTTGAGGAGTTGCTTTGCTAAAATAGTAGCACTTGTATACAACTGATGAATGTTATTGTGATATTCTTTGATACTAGATTTGGCATTATCTAAATGCACACATCATGATAGAGTGCCATTAGAGTCCTTATGATAAAGTGTTGCTACCAAAATGTGGTGGATTTGTGATATAGGATTTTTGGACTTCAAGCAAGATGTTCAATTATGATGGAGGATATGAATTACTCAATAGTTTGGATTGTTGATATTTTATTCTCCAAACTTGAGATGGTGGATGATGGAAGGTGGATATGTAATTTTGAGTAGATTTAGGACCAAAATTTTTCCACATTGTGTGTTGGTATTGAAGTCTTCTTTGAAGGAGGTGGACACCTTTGATAGTTTGAAAGCCTTTTTTGATGTGGCTCAATAGTTTCATTTACTTTTGGATTTGGATTTGGATTTGGATTGGATACTTTACATGATCCAAATTTCTTTAAGATCCATTTTAACTTTATCTATCCACTTTGACTTTTGGACTTATTAGCTTCAATGGCTTGACTTTGATCATTTTATTTGTAAAGATTATCTTTCTTTTGTTCATCTCTTTTAGTGAAATGAAGAATTAGGGAATGATGGTATTTATGTGGATGGGTAGAGTTTTGGAAGAAACCTTATGATAAGGACTATTCATAACACCTATTTCAATGTTTGCATATGATGCACTTGCCCTCAATATCATGGAGGTACCACTAACATTCTTAGGTTTCTCGATGAATAAATAACCAAGTCTTTGATATCTAGGATTATCAAAAAACCGTACTAGTTCCAAATTACCCTATTCATGTAGGCCTAATCCCTTTCCTTTATACTACATTATTTGATAGATATTGTTTGTAATAACATATTTTTTATTTTGATAACATGATGCTAACTCTTTTTTGTGTTGTTTAGAATCATCAATGGTTGTCATCTTCTCATTAGTAAGAAGGCTTGCTTTAAAAAATGTGAGTGATCCAATTTTATAGGATACTGGTGCTTCATCAATATGTAGGATACACTCCTAATTGATATATTTAGCTTGATTTTGTGAAATATTGGATTCAAATGGTTCTTCAAGAGATATCGATGCTTCAAAGTCAATGTAAAAACCTTCTTCATGGTCATCTTCTGAAATGTCACCATAAAGTCTAGTGAATTCGGCCATAGCTTGATCATTTGCAAATATGTCTAGAGCAAGAGACTCTTGTTCTAGAGTAAGATCATCTATGTGTCTAGTGGAAGCAAGTGTCTCATCTATAGAAGTAGAGGTGATTTGAATATGGATGGGTTCATTGTTAGTTTTCAAATCATGAATGACATGGAAAGGAATAATGGGATCTTGATCAAGAGTAGGAGGATATGGAAGGATTTCAATAACTTGATCTTGACTCATTTGAAGGATTTCTTCTTGATGCTTTGGATTGTGTTCTTGACATAGATTGGGTTTGGATAATGTGGTAGGAATAAAGGACTCTTGGGTAGTCCCAATATGTAGGCATGGTGGTAATAGAATCTGAATAGAAATTTTTGGAGTAGGCATTGTTAGGACTCAAAAACGTAGGTTTGAACCACGAGAGGTTGCCAAGCTCTCACGATGTTTTTGGCTAATGTACAAGGCCAGAAAACAAACTTGGACCTTCTACTCTTTAGGTTCTCCTAGCCTAGGTGGGTAAACCTATATGGATGAAGCAGATTTGAACTGTGTTTATTCCCTAAGTAGTCTATCCACTATGGCAACTTAAGTGAAAAGATGAGACCCTAATTTGCTATAGATTGTATAAGTTATTTGAATGTAAAGATAAATATGTTCAGTTAACAGATGTAAAAAATAAATGAAACTAAATGGTGGAATCTTAAAATGAATTTAATGAGACTAAATAAACAAAATGGGTGAGACCAGTGCCTTGTTGGGTAAAACAGAGTCAGAAGAAAGTATGAGATGAGCATTTTTTATTTGATTCAAACTCTAATAATTTGGCATAAGATATTTGTTTATAACTTGTACAAACATGCAAAAATGTGATTACTAAGTTATTCTTAATAATCCAAATGATATTTCTAAACTATTGTGACTGACTTGAAGGATTTAATCTTTTCTTGAAAGAACCAGCAAATCACACCACACAGATGCAACAAATGTGCATAGATAAACTAAACATATACTTGATATATCAATTTAAATAGCATAGAATTATCAATCTTGGAGACAACTTAATAATGTTTTCAATTAATCCAACAAACAATTGATACCAAAAATGTGCCACAAAAAATTGTTACGAAAGGTCATGTCCTTTCACAATTTTGTAGTATTTATATCTATTTCATAATGTTAAAAGAGGGAGAGAGGAGAGATATATATATTAGATAATTTTTAGTTATGTTCACATATCAAGAGACTTTAATGCATGTTTAAAACTTTGCAGGAATCAATGGAAGTTATTTTATTTGGGATGATTTAGAAAGGTGTTGTGTGGTATTGTTGATGTTGGGTGGAGGGTTGGCGATCTCTATTACAGGACAATAACCGAGACCATGCGTTGTTTGTTGTGTGAGAGGGTTGATAGGGTTGTGGATACCTTGTTCTTGAGTACCACATCCTTTTCCACTATATCCCTATTGTTTCATAAGCTCATAATCTTTTCCATCAAGCATTTTTATGGATTTTTGATTGGGTGGTTGTTTGTTATTTTGTTCTTCAAAGGTTGTTGTGTAGTTTGCTTCTTTTTCTAAAGTGGTTGAGGTGGATGATTTTGAAAGGTCTTCAAAGTTGGTGTTGACATGATTGTTGTGTCTTTTTAAATTTTTTGAATCTTTGTGGATGATTTTGTATTCGCCCATGAAGTCATGCTCAAAATACAAGGAACCCCAATCGTCCTCCAATAATGTTGTGTGATGTTCAATGTGTTTGTTTTTTTGTTGTGTAGGTGGGTATGTGTAGGATCATGATGGGCCAAAAAGTGGCAACATGATGGGTATTTGTAGGGTATGTGGCTGATGACCTTTTTTATACCCAAAATTGATGAAACAAAAAGAGTTTTTAAAGGAAATTCTTAGCTTTCCACCAATATAAATTATGCTTTACTTTGCATTTAATAAATAATTATTATTCATTTTCTATTTAAATTATGGCTAAAGCCCTGATTGATAGGTTGATTGAAAAACATCTATAGCTTTCAAAGCAGTATCCACACATTTTTGAATATAGAGCAAGTAACATTCTATGCTTTGAATACTATAGGATTGAAAAAAGAAAATTGAATTTCATGAAGTTTTGACCAAGTTAAAGATTAATTGAGGACATACGAGTTTTTATATTTTTAAAAGTTGTACTAAAAAAATCATAATTAATTATTTACTTGGAAAAATTACAAAATATGCATCACATTAGGACATGGGTCCTCTACTTATATCTAAAATCTTATAAAAAAATACTATCATTTTATTGTGGTTGGGGTGGTCGGTGGAGACACCTACTTTTTGTATTTTTCCCCTAAAATTTAAGTACTCTGCATTGAAATTTCAAATTTTTCACAAATAGATTTTTTTCTTTTTAAAATAAACCTAGTAGTTTAGAAACTACATTCAATTTTCTATAGATTCTATTCTTACATATTTTTGAAATAATATAGATAACTTATTCAAATTTTTATGTCAAGTTGCCTAACTCTGATTTTCCTAAATTTTTTGCCACTTAAGGGCCTGTTTTTTCCATGATGATCCTGCACATACCCAGGTTCCAATTGTATGGTTGGTGTTAATGTGTTCAAGGGGTTCTCTTTGGTTTTTCAAAGTTGTAAGACACTATAAGGTTCAAGATCAATGTCAAGGGTGTATACTTTGTTGTAAATGTATTTCATTTTGTGATGAAGAGTGGAGGGCACACCGTTCATGGAATGAATCCACTATCTACCTAAGATAAGATTGCATGAAAGTTCATAAGATGTGAAATGGATTGGTGTATTTAAGGTGACCACTCCAACTTTAAGAGGCATAATGATTAACCTAAGTAGTTTCTTGTTGACATTGTCAAATCCCTTAATAGATAGAGAATCAGGTCGAATGGTGGATCTATGAATGTCAATCCTATTCAAAAGACTCACACTACACACATTAAGAGAAAATCCATTGTCTATAAGAGTTCTCTTTATGCTTGTTGTGTTGTATTGAGTGATGATCATGAAACCTTCATTTTAGTTTGACATCTCTAAAGAAGGGATCTCGTGTTGATAGAAAGTAATGTCAAAATTCATGCTATGGATTAAAGTTGCCACATCATTTAGAGTTGCACTAGGATGAACTACAATTTTTTGCAAGGCTGTTTGAAGAATAGTGTGGTAATTTGGTGAGTTTTGAAGTAAATCCCAAAGGGAAATTTTTGTAGGAGTATTCTTTAATTGTTCAACAAGATCATACTCCTTTGTGTGTGGGATGTAACAAGGAGCACTAGGTAGATTGGGTAAAGGTAAAGAGGTTGGGGTTGGTTGTGGTGGTTGTGGATTATGGTGAGTGTTATATGTATGAGCAATGGTATTATAACTCAGTTGCTATGATACATTATTATTAGGTGGGTATAGGATGAGTTGAGGTTTGTTTTGAGTTTGTTGCTTGTGTGATTATGGGTAAAGAATTAGGGGATTCTTTAGATTTCCCACAGGGTATGTATGTAGTTCATTGATGGAGGGGGATCAAATGGACACTTGTGCATTCATAACCTTAGTAGTCTTGGTTTGATGTATCTCTAAGGAAGGATAATTGAGAATCACCATTTTATCTAAGGAAGAGACATGATTATTTTTGTCGTTTTCTAGCACCATGATATTCTCCCTAGAAGGAGAGCATGTAGAAGAACAAAAAGCCACATATTTTTGACAAGGCTAGGTTCATCCAAAATGACTTCACTGCTAATAGGGGAATGATCAATGATGGGATTATGAAGAGGGGGATGGTTATGAGAAGTTGTTGGTTAAGTGTCTAATGTTGTTAAGGTCTCATTCTCGTGTGCTATGTTATCTACTTGACTATGAGAGCTTGTAATATGTTCATCTAAGTTTGAAGTAGGTTCATCACAAGTGAGGGAGGCATCAAGAGAAGGACCATTATGATTTTCAAATAGATTATCCCAAATGGAAGGAGAATTAGGGAAGGGAGGGTCAAGATTCTCATGACTCTTAATAGGGATGTCTTCTAGTACCAACCTATCCTCTTGACATTGAGGAGGGATATTAGGAGATGAAAAATTTTGATTCTCATGGTTTTTGGGATTAGGTGACGTGGTATCCATGAATGTTTCTATTTCTTCATTGTCTTTTTTGCTAACATCATCCAAATGGGAATAAGAAAATGGACAATCAAGACTCGCAATACTTGTAACTTCCTTCAAGATACCTTCGTCACTAATAGGAGAGGTATTGGGAGAAGAACAAGTATGTGGGTTATGATTGTCTACACCTCCATTCACACCAATGGGTAATGCAATATTTTGGTCTACACTATATTCCTCATAGTTGTAATCTAGATCAAACTCATAAGAGAGGGTGTTATGCTTATAAAATCCATGTTTAGTCAAATCAAAGGAACATTTA
>VDFB02274351.1:0-22735 GCA_007258455.2 Sequoia sempervirens | reverse complement strand
GGTGTTAATGTGTTCAAGGGGTTATCTTTGGTTTTTCAAAGTTGTAAGACACTATAAGGTTCAGGATCAATGTCAAGGGTGTATACTTTGTTGTAAATGTATTTCATTTTGTGATGAAGAGTGGAGGGCACACCGTTCATGGAATGAATCCACTGTCTACCTAAGATAAGATTGCATGAAAGTTTATAAGATGTGAAATGGATTGGTGTATTTAAGGTGACCACTCCAACTTTAAGAGGCATAATGATTAACCTGAGTAGTTTCTTGTTGACATTGTCAAATCCCATAATAGATAGAGAATCAGGTCGAATGGTGGATCTATGAATGTCAATCCTATTCAAAAGACTCACACTACACACATTAAGAGAAAATCCATTGTCTATAAGAGTTCTCTTTATGCTTGTTGTGTTGTATTGAGTGATGATCATGAAACCTTCATTTTAGTTTGACATCTCTAAAGAAGGGATCTCGTGTTGATAGAAAGTAATGTCAAAATTCATGCTATGGATTAAAGTTGCCACATCATTTAGAGTTGCACTAGGATGAACTACAATTTTTTGCAAGGCTGTTTGAAGAATAGTGTGGTAATTTGGTGAGTTTTGAAGTAAATCCCAAAGGGAAATTTTTGTAGGAGTATTCTTTAATTGTTCAACAAGATCATACTCCTTTGTGTGTGGGATGTAACAAGGAGCACTAGGTAGATTGGGTAAAGGTAAAGAGGTTGGGGTTGGTTGTGGTGGTTGTGGATTATGGTGAGTGTTATATGTATGAGCAATGGTATTATAACTCAGTTGCTATGATACATTATTATTAGGTGGGTATAGGATGAGTTGAGGTTTGTTTTGAGTTTGTTGCTTGTGTGATTATGGGTAAAGAATTAGGGGATTCTTTAGATTTCCCACAGGGTATGTATGTAGTTCATTGATGGAGGGGGATCAAATGGACACTTGTGCATTCATAACCTTAGTAGTCTTGGTTTGATGTATCTCTAAGGAAGGATAATTGAGAATCACCATTTTATCTAAGGAAGAGACATGATTATTTTTGTCGTTTTCTAGCACCATGATATTCTCCCTAGAAGGAGAGCATGTAGAAGAACAAAAAGCCACATATTTTTGACAAGGCTAGGTTCATCCAAAATGACTTCACTGCTAATAGGGGAATGATCAATGATGGTATTATGAAGAGGGGGATGGTTATGAGAAGTTGTTGGTTAAGTGTCTAATGTTGTTAAGGTCTCATTCTCGTGTGCTATGTTATCTACTTGACTATGAGAGCTTGTAATATGTTCATCTAAGTTTGAAGTAGGTTCATCACAAGTGAGGGAGGCATCAAGAGAAGGACCATTATGATTTTCAAAGAGATTATCCCAAATGGAAGGAGAATTAGGGAAGGGAGGGTCAAGATTCTCATGACTCTTAATAGGGATGTCTTCTAGTACCAACCTATCCTCTTGACATTGAGGAGGGATATTAGGAGATGAAAAATTTTGATTGTCATGGTTTTTGGGATTAGGTGACGTGGTATCCAGGAATGTTTCTATTTCTTCATTGTCTTTTTTGCTAACATCATCCAAATGGGAATAAGAAAATGGACAATCAAGACTCGCAATACTTGTAACTTCCTTCAAGATACCTTCGTCACTAATAGGAGAGGTATTGGGAGAAGAACAAGTATGTGGGTTATGATTGTCTACACCTCCATTCACACCAATGGGTAATGCAATATTTTGGTCTACACTATATTCCTCATAGTTGTAATCTAGATCAAACTCATAAGAGAGGGTGTTATGCTTATAAAATCCATGTTTAGTCAAATCAAAGGAACATTTAAAGAACATGTTATGCAAAAATAAATAAAGTGCAATGTAATTTTCAGATGTAAAACAAAGTAAATTGTTGATTACAGTATGCAATAATCTAAAAAATGAAATGTGGGAGATGTAAATGTGAAATTAAACTATGCATGAAATAAGTTATTTTAAGTGAGATCTAGTGAAATGCATGTTAAAAAATGCAACTAACTAATATAGATAGGTTAAGGCACCAAATAGAAGATTAAAAATAAAATTATGAGTTCTGTAAAATGCAGTTTAAGGCATCAAAAGGGATTGATTCACCCAGGGTGATGAATGAGTCCCAATATGGAATTTTTTCATAATTTCAAAAAATTATGACTGATTTTGATGGTTTTTGAGAGCTATGATGTAGACCTAAGTAAAAAATGCAGAATTTTAGAAATTTGCAATGATTGAAGATGCAACATTGCAACCTAAATCCACTTTTTATGAATTCAAAATTTAACACCTAGCATGCAAGCTAGATCTATGATGATGAAAGGACTCCAAATCAGTCAAGAAAATGGAACATAGATTTTTGGGACCCACTTGCTTTCTAGCACTTCTAGGGTTTTTCACCTAAAAGGAGAAAGAGGGGTAAAAAATGCTTATGTTTACATTCAAAAGTTAAAGGGATGTGAATGAAAAATGCCTAGATGTGATGTTTGAATCCAAGAAACTAATAATATTGATTGACTAATGAATAGAAACTAAAGGAAAACAACTTATTTGAAAGCACATTATGTAATACCTAAACACCTAGAAATGAATAGAAAACTGTAGCATAAATGATTTAGATTGAAAGTGTGCACCTGGATCTTTGATGAAGGCTGGAATTTTTTTTTTGAAATGTTGTTGATGATGTTTTTCAGGCCTAGAGGGCCTGATTCGCCATTCTAGGCGAATCAGTCCTAGTTCTAGTAAATTGAGCCATAATTTGTTTCTATCAAAATGGTGTCAGAAAATAGAAAAAACATAAAACTGAGCTAGAAATGGGACTCATTCGCCACCCATGGTGAATGAGTCCACTTTTGAATTTTTGAATATTCAAGAGTGGATTTTGGAGCTTCCAATCTATACTTTGATGTTCTATAGGTGTCCGCTTCTGAAACTCTACTTTATGGGCCTCAAAATGAGATGTTGATTCTTTGACTTGTTGAATGAAGAGAGGACTTTAACACCTTTGAAACTTTAGCTACAATGATTCCCAAGCTTCCAAAAGTCCTAAATCTGCAAACACACAAGACAAAAGAGAGAAATGTTGAATGTTAGGGCATGGGGGTTTGCCTTGGTCAAACCCCATTTAGGTAATTAAACCAAAATGATGAAAGAATGAAATGAAAAATGCAATAATGGAATATATTACCATGCCATGATGATAGATCTTGAAAGTTTGCAACACAACATGAAGATTCACCCCTTGAATGTCTTTAGAAGCTTTCTTGATATCTTGCAATGATAAAACCCTAAGTTGCTTGACTTGAGATGAAATATTTGTGGATGAATGAATGATGAGAGATAAAAAGATGTGAAAATGAGTTTAGAGAGGTTATTTTATAGGAAATTCACCTATTTTACCCATTAATACCTCATCATAGGACGACATGAAGCAAAATTAAACTCAAATTTCACTTTTTTTCCTACTCAAAGGTCAAAATTGAGCCAAATGGGACTCATTCACCACACATGGAAAATGGGTCCCACCTGGATGGGACTGATTTTCCACGCATGGTGAATGGGTCCCACAGGGGCTATTTTGATAGCTCAGATGCTAAAAGATAAGGAAATAAGGTCTAAAATGCAACCTTGTTGGGTATTTGATCAATTCAAGCCTCGAGATGCACAATATGGGTTAATATGAGCCTATTATTGATAATGTAAATGTTAAATAGGGATTGGGACATATAAATCAATTTGAAAGTGTGATTAAATGCACTTTACAACACTAAAATGAGGTCCACATAGCCTAGGAAGGCACACAAATCAATGTGAATGTGTAGGACACATTACAACACTAATTTGAGTTAAGAACCTTGTAGATTGATATAATAATGTTGTTAAACACATTTTATAATATTGAATTAGAGATAAAATAAGGTTCATCAAGTCTAAACACTTAAGAAAGTCCATTATAAAGACTTTACAACACCTTTACAAGACATTGTTAAAAGCATGCTATTCAATTTGCAAGAGTCCAAGACCTAGTGTGGATGCATAAAATTCCTCACAACACTTGAATAAAGGCCTCATTAAGTCCATTTTATCATGAATTATTCCCATGTCAAGCAAAGGGCCCTTTTTTCTACAACACACATCTATTATGGATAGCCCTTGGGAAAAATCTTGGAAGGTATATTATTCATGGATGCTTTAGTTGATATGGATGGTATGAGTTGACGTTGTAAAGGTTCTAGGGATGAAGGAATGAAAGGAGAGAAGGCAGTTCCTTGTGGGAAAACTTATTCAAGATGTCAGACTATCATGAAGTCAAATGAGGTGGACATGTTATGGCCATTGCTAGACATAGGTAACTATATTTGATCTTGTTTGAGAAAATTATCTTGAGACATGTCTAATTTCTCATCACGTGAGCTATAGATACTACTGATGTGATTATTATTGGATGGGTTGGGATTTTGCAGAGGAATATCTTGAGTTAGCTTGATAGGTGATGGAGGAAATGATGGAGGAATAGGTTTGGATGATGCAGGATTAGCCATATGATGGGATTTCTTATCTTTGTTTTCATGTTGGAGTTGAACATTTTCTTTCATGCATCTTAAGAGATCATTGACTAATGTTCTTTTCTTGAATGGATTTTTGGATTGCTATGGATTGGATGGAAATGTCTTAGTGGACAGAGGACTAGAAGAGGAGGTGGAGGCTATAATAATAGGGCTATACGATATTGTTTGGAATTGAAGAATGATTTGGATGGAAGATTGGTTTCCCTCATCAAGGTTAGGATAAGGATGATCAATGGATGTTGATTAGAGATTAATGTTATAGATTGAGTTAATTGGTTGTCAATATTAAGGATTGATGAATGTATGATTAGGGAGTATGAGTTTTTGGTAAATTTAGGTTGGAATGTTGGGGGTTGTTGGTATGGATGAGAGATGGATGGATGACTAGAACTTGTAGGTTGTTGGTATGAGGGGTAAATAGATGGTGGACTAGAGATTGTGGTTTGTTGGTATTGATGACATGTGAGGCTTTTACATTTGGCTATGAAAAATCTCAAGGTAAAATGAAGACATGGTTGTGGGTTTGGATTAAGATTGGCAATGGGATGGTTTGGATGGATAAGTTGGTGGATAATGGATTGATTTTTAGTTTTTTCAAATGTGTTGATTTTTTTGTTTTGTTTTGTGAAGTCTTTGGGTACAAATGCACTTAAAACGATTCTACTTTATGTTTTTGGTGATTTTTTGATTTTACAAATACGAGTGATGAAAAGCTTTTGAAAGAAAATTTTAACCTATGTTTTTGAGTCATTTGATGAAATTTTGGGATGAATGCAAAGACCTTTCTGAAGTTTTGACTTTGAATCCTAAAATGTGACTACCTAGACAATTTTTTTAGTTTTAGACTAATGCAACCAAGTGAAAAATCCTAAAACCCCAAAAGGATGATGATGATTTTGACATAAAAAAGGATTCCACAACTAGACTTATGAGTTGGGTTTCAAATTTTGTTTGGTGAGAGTGAATTTGTAAAAGGAAGAGGCTTTTGATGATTTTCCTAAATGGTAACCTTAGACTTTGACATTATGAATTTGTTTTTGGTTTCCAAACTTTCATATTTTGAAGATAATTTTTTTCGAAGGACTTATGATTATTACCCTAGAATGATGCAAAAATGGTACTAAGTTTATCCTAGGAAACCTAAAGATGCTGAAAAATAATAGTAAATAATGAATGTATTGGTTTCAATTTTTGTTGTCTAAGGAAAAAAAAGATGACTGACAAAGATGCGGTGTAATACCTAGCAACTATGTCACACCAGCCAATGGATGTGCCACACTGTTTCCAAAACACACATAACCAATTGCATCACACAAGATGACGATTGCAATAAAGTAGTTTAAACACATAAAACAATCTCTGGGGATCCTAATCTTCTTAGTTTTTCAAATTTTAAGTATGAATCGATAATTGAAGAAACAAAAAAAAAGGTTGTTTTACAAAGTGATTAGTATATTTTAACACATTGATTTTGGTATCAAAAGGTTGTGTTCTCATGGTAAGTTTGTTTGAAATTTTTCTTCCACAAAAATCACTAGGCCTTGGTTCACAAATAATAGAAACAAGCAAAACCTAGCTAGTTGTAATAGGGTTTGTCTAATAAAGTTGTGTTTGTACCTCACCCCAGAGAGAGTGATGTAATATATGAATGAGGAGTGAGTGAAGCCAGAGTATGAAAAGGTCATGTACCACCTTGACACCTCTCACCTTGAAAAGAGTAACTCCAAAACAAGGAACCTTTCCACCTCAATCAAATATCAAGCATGGTAAGTAACTTCTCAAGATGATGCTATCCTAATGCACCAACAATAGAAGATGACCAAAAAAGTATTAGAATTTTAAAACAAGAGGTTTTTAGTGACTTGGTGAGCACCAGAGGTATACTTCAGACATGAGACACTAAAGTCTCTAGTCAACCTATGTGTGGTATATACACCCACATCAAGTTTGACATACAAGGTATAATGTCCCCAGATAGTGTTATTAACTTTTTCCTTCACACCTTTTATATAGCCCACCTGAACACATGCTCTAAGGTTGAACCCTTGAGTTTTCCATTAGGATGTGTCTCAAAGGCATGCCTCCTACTTTTAAAAAAATTGTGAAGCTTAGTGTGCAATTTCTTTTCACCCAAGATTGCACAAAGTGTGCAAGGGGAGAGGATACTATGCACAACACCTCTTCATGCAAGCACACAAAACATGGAAATTAAGTGGTTATTTTAAAGGCCAAATGAGATATGCAATTTATTTTTTCTTTTTAACACCCAAAGAAAAGTGGCATGTTCTGACACACTGTAAATTTTAACCAAGAAAGCAATGGTGATTTTTTGTTGTTCTTTTTAGGTGCACCAAAACAAAAGTGGAAGATCATTGTTCATTTTAAAGCCCAAATTCAAAATATGAGGCATTCTCATCCCTCTTAAAACATTCAAATTGAAGTGTGAATTTTCTTTATTAATTTTAAACCCAAATGAAAGATGCAGGTTGTATTGTTCAATTTAAAACACCAAATGAAAATGACTTCTTTTTAGAGCACAAAAAATACGTTTGACATTTATTCTTTTTAAAGCACTAAAAGAAATGTATAATTTCTTCTCCCAATACCACAAGTTGTAAATTAGACATTAGTAACCCAAAAAGCCCGAATCTACTAAAATAAACTTGCAAAACTGACAATTTTTACCTTTCTTGATTCTTAGTCTTGGATGTGGTTCAAATTTTGGGTTTTCTTCAATTTGAACAATTATAACAACAATTTGAAATAGCAAAAAATTTCCAAAATCACAATCGAATTTGAAACCGTAAAATATTCCATAAAGCTAAAATTAAGATCTACAAAAAGCAAAAACCTTTTTACAAAATTTAGCACGTAGAATTTATTAGAGATGAAAGAATAGCATGATTTTTTATAGATTAACAACAAAGTTTTAAAAAAGTAGTAGAATTAAAATTGTGATTACTTTCTTATTTCTACATAAAATTAAAAAAACTACAAAATATTCCAGAAAGCTAAGAGTGAGGTCTACAAAACCTATAAACCATTTTATAAACTTTAATGCATCCATTTTTTATGGTTGAAATAGCATGACAATTGATAAGTAGGAGGTATTTTCCACATTGTGTAAAATTATTATAATGCTATTAGGATTCAACCATGTAGTTTTGGGTCAATGAGTTTAACTCGAAACTACACAGTTGAATCCTGATAGCAATATCATAATTTGACATGCTGTGGAAAATACCTCCTACTTATCAATTGATGAGCTAGATGGGATCTATAATGAATTTTTCATAAGGCACAACACTTGGTGAAGGTTTTGCAAATGGGGTTGCAATCTAAGTGGGCTTAACCTTGGAGAAAATTTTGTGGTTAAGTTCGCTTGAGCTGGAGTAGTACTGGGATGGGTGACCTCTTGAGAAGGCCCAATGCTTCACCTTAGTGAGCATCACCTAGATGCAATGAGTGCTAAGTGGATCATTCATTATCATGAGAGGTGGGTTCTTGTGAACCACTACTCATGAATATTGATGGGTCAATGAGTTTGACTCAAAACTACGCAATTGAATCCTAATATCAATATTAGAACATGATAATTTTTAAGTGAATTCCTAGTTGTAACTTGAAAAATTCCTTAAAAACACTCAGAAAGTTAAATTTTCACATCATGTTCACCAAATGCAAGATCAAAAAATTTGGTTTTAATAAACATTAAGCATGAATCTATTCAAAGCAACCACCAAATTGCGAATTCAATACTAAACTCAAATCAAATCTTTCAATAAAGAACACAAGTAACAAAGAAATGTAAACAAATGACATAATTCCACCTTCCTTTCTATACTATCTTCGAATCACCTTTATTGTTTCTCTCCATTTGTATCCTTGAATATTTCTCTTAGATTTTGTATGTCAAATATTGCTTCAAGCTTCAAATGTTGTAGTGTGATAAAGGATGCCAAATATTAAGAATTTGTGGTTAGGCAAAAACACGAGAAGAAGGCTTCTTTGATAGAAATGCTTATGTCAAATGAATGATCTAGATGCAAAGATCAAAGATCAAGATCAACAGTCAATGTATGTTGAGAGGAAATAGATTGAATATTTAACTGACTTGATTAATCCAACAAGGAAATTGATTGGATAATTAGTGTAAATTTGATATATTAATTAGTGGGATTTGAATAATTGGTGGAAATGGTTATATTAATTAGTGGGATTGGTATAATTGGTGGAAAAGGATATATTAATTAGTGGGATTGGAATAATCAATGGAAATGGAAATATTAATTAGTGGGATTGGAATAATTGGTGGAAATGATTGATCAGTCATCAAATTAGATTAAATAATTAGTGGATGTGATTTGATCAATCAAAATGTGTGTAGATAATTAATTAATCAATTAATTTTGAGAGGAATGTGTAAAAAAATATTAAATTAATAAAAAAAAGTTTATTTATTAATAGATCATGTTGAGTGGATATTGGAGAATTAAATAATAAAATTAATTATTTAATTCGAAAGAGGGAAAGTAGATTAATTAAATAATTAATCATAACTATTTAATTAAATAATAAGAATAAGTAATGTTAGAGACATAATTAAATAATTAATGTTTATTTAATTAATCAAGAGGAATACGGTTAAATCAACGCTTTATTAAACAAATATGATTTATTTAACTAATCAAAAATGATCAATGGGAATGAATTAATTAAATAATTTAAAATCAAGTTTAATTAGTAGAAGAATATAAAATTTGACAATAATTAAATAATAATATATTATTTAATCATTTAGGGAAGAAGGGTGAAAGCTAGTTACATACTGTTGTTCATAGGTCAAGACAATTTAGGGTATCTATAGGTATTAATAATTCAAGTCACTAAATCATTGATGCCATAATTGGATCACCTCATCTTAGTGAGTGAGAAATATTATCAATGGAGATTCAATCTGAAAAAAATAAGAAAATTTATAGAGTCTAGATCAATATTCTACTCTTCCCATGGAAATTATGATTCACTATACATTTGATTGATTGCCACTAAATTTGGAGTGAATGTAGTTTTCTTGCAAGAGCTAGTATGGGTGATTTGATAGACATATATCAAAGATGGCATATAGAGAACATATTGAAATTTTCCTTCACCTACACTACCAAATCCTCTCTCATGCACTTCAATAGGAATGCCATTACCCATTAATATGGTTAGCATAGAACATGGATTGAAGGAGGTCAAACCATCTTGTGATGAGGTCATATCTTATGAAGCACCCAAGTCAATAATCTAGGTGTTGGGTTGTGAAGATAATACAACTAGGGCCTTACCATCTCATTTCCCCTTACTAGAATTTTTGGCCTTTAAATATTCTCTTGGTTAAAAATTAGCTAAATTTGGAAGGTCTTAGTAATACTCTTTTCAAGAAGATGAGTGAGATGAGCTATCTATTTCTTCAAGAATATATGCTCATCATGAGAAAAGGAACACTTAAATTTTTTCTTCATGGAATTTTCATCTTTCAAGGAAGAGGTTTTAGTAGCTATATTTGAGGAATTTGTTTATCTTTCTTCTTCTCTTCTTGCTTTTTTTGTTTCTTATCCTATTTTCCTAACCCTTTTTTTTCTTTTGTGCCTTGAGTTGTAGCCAAGGCATGTAACTTTAAAGGTCTAATTGTGCCCATATGATTTTTTTTTCTCCTTAGTGATTTATACAACAAAATCATCAAGATAAGGTATTTTGTAGGTAGAAACTAAGGAACACTTTATGACACAAAATGTAGAAAAAATATTGAATAGTTTAGACCAAGTTTATAGAGAATACTTAAGATTAATGGTTTAGTGTAGGATCATGGGGGTCCAAACTAGGCCCTTAAGTGACAATGAAAATTTAGAAAAATAGAGTTAGGCAACTTGACATAGAAGTTTGAATTGGTTATTAACATAATTTTTTAAATATGTAAGAAAAAAATTGTATCAAATTGAATTTATTTTTTAAGATACTAGTCCTTTTTTGGAAAAGAGTAAATCTATTAATTCATGAAAATTTGAAATTTCAATGTAGACTTACTAAATTTTTAGGAAAAAAAAGTAGGTGTATGTCTAACCAACTTAAATACAAGCAAGATTTTTCTTTTTTTAAACTTTCAATATAAGTAGAGGACACAGGCTCAAATGTGCTACATTTTTTTTTGTAATTTTTCAAGAAGTAAATAATTAGTTATGATTTTTTATTAGAAATTTTTAAAAATATTAAAACTTGTTTGTCTGACCACCATAACTTGGTCAAAAATTTATGAAATTCAATTTTTGTTTTTTTATCCTATAGTATGGGAAGCAGATAATGTGCCACATCTTTTTGATTTGAAAAATATGAAATCATTTAACAATTATAGATGTTTTTAATTAGTTTATCAATTAGGACTTTAGTCATAATACACGTAGAAAATAAAAATTAATTAGATCTATTAAATTGAAAATAAGGAATACCTTATATTGGTGGAAATATGATAATTTTCTCAATAAACCCTTTTCATTTCATCAAATTTGGATGAAAAAATTTGTTAGCAACATTTTTGTCATAATGTAATGCCCCGTTGAGTAAACCCCAAAGGACATCAAAACACCGCACTTTTTTTTTTTGAATGTGAAACATTGTATAAGTAGGAAATGGACAATCTTAACATGAAAAGCAATTATGCATTTGCAAAGTTATCTATGTCCTATGGGGTACAAGGAACAGTCATTACAAACACTAAACTTTTATCCAAAAGAAAGCGAAAGAGAAACATAAGAATAACATACATTCAACCATAATTATAAGAGAGATACAATATTTTATTGTGATTCATTTCATAGTTTCATGTTACAATTGTGGAGCATATTTCCACATATAGAACACATCATAGATACAATGGTACATTAAATAGAGCTTCCCTTATATCATCAGGAAGAATACATTGAGTACATAGATGAGGTTTATGGTACAAAATGAAGGAAAGTCTTCATCCAAATGAAGCTCTGGAACTCTGCATCCGCATCTATATCGCGAACACATCTTGGGAACCCAATGGGTGCATAGCACGTTCCACCCGACCATGTGGACCCGAAGGTCCACCCCCCATGCTAGGAAATGACAAGAAAGGGTCCACATCCAACAAGATCAAGTAAACAAGACTAACATCAACACTGACATAGAACAACATCCCATCGTACATCAACAAGCACATTGACAAGTACATCAACAAGTACATCAAGTGGTACATCGACAGGTACATCATCATACATGTACATCAAGTACATCAATAAGTACATCAACAAGTACATCGACAAGTACATCAACACTTCCAGAGGCTACCAAGCAAGGAAGAGTAAACGGATACTGTGGGAGAGTGTCATCGCATGGCCTTACATGGATTATCCAGGCAACCTATCACAAGGTACCGCCTCCATCTATGGTTATCCAGGCAGCCTATCTCAAGGCACCGCTCCATAGGGTGACTCATGCAGGACCACTTACCTTTCGTGAGGACAAGGTAGTGATCTTACCAACCAGGTCTTCTCATCCCATCCTTAGTCTGTGAAAGCACTAACGGTATGGGTGAGGCACATCATTAATCTTGTTTAATGTTTTAGCTACCCAAACCCACTAGTTTATTAATTATATTATCACTTGTTTAGGAAACTCTTCCATGGGTTACCCTAACTGCCCCTTTGTGCGTTGGCCCCCATGAAGAGCCACCCTCCCCAACAGTTCCACAACAAAGCTCACAACTACAAGGGGTGTACCAAACATAAAGGCCATAAAATGAAAACACATGCGAGGCATGTACCATCTCGCTCATAATTACCACCAAAATGCAAGGAAACCATGGAACAAGGTACACCCATGAGCTCAAAATAGAATCACAATCAATGGAATTCAAAGGTCTAATCATGAGAATATTCAACACACACAAAAGGTTCCCATCACCTCTGGAATTCTAACAGTCTACCACCCATGGCTATCAAAAGGAAGTAACTTAAACATTTGGGTTCCCATCATATCCAAAATATATCTAGACATAAAATTACCCTAAAAGTGCAATTAAATAAGAGGGAAATATGAACAACAAAGAATCACTATTATGCATAAAGAATCAATACCAAGGAGTATACAGATTAACTAGATAACAATCTAACATGTACAAAATAAGTCATAAATATCTTTTCACTTATACGTAAACATAATCCAACCCTACTCAAGATAGTGTAAAGAATCATTAAATGATTAGCCATAATTAAGTGCATTTCAGATCAGAACGTCCTTAAAGTGAGTAAGCCCTAGAATATGGTATACAGTTAATTACTTTTAAACTAAATAACTTTAATTAAAAATTTACTGTCCTCCTTAGCTAATTTAAATTTTTAATTCCAATCTGAGCACTTTTATCACAACACGGTCTAATGAAAAAAAATTGTAATTACATTTAACTTTTAATAATTAGAAATTAAACTAATTTTTTTAAAAGCTAGTTCAAATTTTTAATTCCAATCTGAGCACTTTTATTGCAACACAGTCTAATGAAAGAAAATTGTAAATACATTTAACTTTTAATAATCAGAAATTAAACTAATTTTTAAATGCACGTGAAAACAGATCTAACCTATAATTTTTAGCAACTGTTAATTACATAGAAAATAACATTGCTTCAAAATAATTAAAGTTTTAAAATACGATCTATATATTTATATTTGTTACTTAAAAGATAAATTAAATTTACGGCAGTAATTTATTCAAAAATATCTCATACATGCAAATCACAAATCATTAGTAACAAAATTTGTAAATAGTTTAATTTTAACTAAACTTGTAATTAGAAATAAAAATAAAAATTATAAAAAAATAAATTAGAGGTACTTGTTCATTATTCCCATATATATTACTTTTATTTTAAAAGAAAGCTGAAAATAAAGAATAAAAGAATATTCTTTTTATTTTATTTTAAAATGAATGGTAAAAATACTTAACCTTTATTTTAAAAAGGAATGGTAAAATACTTAACCTTTAATGAATGGTAAAAATACTTAACTTTTAACTTTTATTTTAAAAGGAATGGTAAAAATACTTAACTTTATTTTAAAAAAGGAATGGTAAAAATACTTAACTTTTATTTTAAAAAGGAATGGTAAAAATACTTTTTATTTTAAAAAGGAATGGTAAAAATACTTAACTTTTATTTTAAAAAGGAATGGTAAAAATACTTAACTTTTACCCCTATACATACCTTTATTTATATTTTAATAACTTTATTAGATAGTGGGGGCTCCCTTCAAAACTATTTTATGATGAAATATAAATCATAAATATGTTTATATTTATTCCTTGCTTTTAGGTTAAGAAATTTCATTTCCTAAGATGTGTCAGGCTAAATTTTAGAGGAATTAGTTTTCCTCCCCTTTCTATCCCCACGTATATCTCCCACTCCTTTTTGTTTTAAATTAAAGAACAAACTTCCACTCACATGATATCAAGGCTACAAAATTAAGGGGATAAGTTCTTTTAGCATGAGTATTATTATTATCACCGTGAGGTTTGCAGCAATGTGTTCGGGGAAAAGAGTTTACCATTACTTAATTTCCATTTAATAAACATACCCAAAATCATCATCAAAGCCCTATTTCAAGCAAATGCAATTAGCAGGTGTAAAGACAAAAATGTTATTCCTAACGTATAAATACTTCAACTGGGAAAAGGTTGTGAAGGATACCAGGAAGGTTGTTTAGATTTATGTATCCTTCAAAGTATAACTACTGTAACTGAGACAGGTTGCCAAAGACATCAGGGAAAATATAAGCAGCAGTCAGAAGAAATAACCAATGCCACTGGTGACAGCAATGACGGGTTAGCAGCCAAAGAATAAACATGGGTGGGGTTAAATTAAAATAGAACATGAAGAATAGCAATATAAATTACCTTCACCCCCTTTTGGTGTTTCCTAAAAATACATTGACCATCTGTGGTAGCCTGATAGTAAAATAAATAAATAAATAAATAAATCAAGAAGGTGATTTAAACCTTTAAACTTCCTATTTTGTTTAAATGCTACAGATGACACGAGTAGACAATGGAAATCAGAGAGATTACCTAAACCTCTACAACACTCTGTGTACAAGTGTTTCTGTTGTAACCAGATGCCAACAGTATGAGGAAGGTTTTATAAATTATTATGCCTTTTTCCAGTCTATAAGCTCCAGCTATGAATGATTTTCATGGTATCTAAATGGCTGAGAGGGGAGAAGGAGTGTACCTATTTACTGCAAGAAGGCATTCTAAGTGCAACAGCAAGAATGTGTTTAATTTTCTACGTCCCTCCAAATCTAAAAGTTGTAGCTGTGACAGATTGCTAATGATTAAAGGCTGGAATAGGTTGACAAGGAAGTTAGGAAGATTATAGATGGAAATGCCTACATCATTATTTTCCCCCAACACTGTTATATTACCAGATTGTGAATGCTGTGAGGGAGGTTGTTTAAATTTACACACCCTTCTTAGTGAAATTCTGAGACAGTGATAGGCCACCCATGGTATCAGGAAGATTATTTATTCTAAAGAAAGAAGGAATAACTCAACGCCACTAGTGAAGGCAATAAAGATAGTAGCTAAAGAAAGATAATGAAGGAATTCAAAAGAAAATTAACGCATGAAGCAAAGAAAGAAATAGAATACATACAGACCTAAGCTATTTATTTTAACTCACAATAAAAAAAAAATATTAAAGGGACCAACCTGAAGGATTTGTAGTTGGAGATGGGGATATGCTGAAATTCCCTCTGCAACTCCCTCTATTTTCCCTTAATATCCTCTCGCCAAGAACTGTTTTTCTTTTTCCACCAAATTATTCTGTCCCTTTTTCTCCATCACTCCCCAATAAATTGCAGAAAAAAAATCCAAGGTTTCTCCCTAAAGCCAGGAATACAGCTGGCAAGCTTACCTTTTGTTTTCATTTTACACTTGGCATCTTATGTTTACCCTGCTTAACACTTGGAGGAATTTAGCAAAATAGAAATCTACCCCCACTATTCTCGACTGCAGTAACGAAAGGAATTACAATGTTAAATTGATTTACTCAAAACTAATTTAACCCATATTAATTCATGCTTATTAAATTTAATGAAGACTCGGGTGGATAAATTTTTAATATAATTATATAAATACATATACATCTAATTATTATTTATTATTTGAATTTATTTTTAAAAATTTACTTTAGGGGTAATATTATATTACATCCCTCCATCAAATCTAATATTTAAAACTTATCAAGTAATTTAAATTTAAATCATAAACTCTCTGAATTTAAATTAAAATGACCATTATGTAATTTTTATTTTTATTTTTTTCATTTGAATTTCAATATAGTTTAACCTTTACATCCATCTAATATTTAAATTTATTAAATCCATATTATAAAAATAAGCTATGAAGCTTCAAAACAAGGACCAAATGAACATAACAATGACTATGCCAGATACTTAAACACATGAATAACCAATAATGATACACAACTAAATAACACAGTAAATGCATCAAGATTTTCAACTTGAAATGATCAACATGAAACAGTACAATACCATAACGGGATGAACTACTGACGAACAACAGACATGGACATGGAAATTTCCTTGTCAAATCCTTAAACTATGTCATAACCATTGGGTACATTGGGCATGCTCAAACTTGAAAGTGCAGGTGGAGTCGGTGCCAGGTACCTGCAGTCCTGCATAAAAACAAGTGTTGGGACAACATATATATGTAATGTCAAACACATTGTGAGAGAGAATTGTGGTGTGGCAGGGCGCTCACGTATGAGCGATGCAACACTGTCCCCCTTACCCAAAACTCAAACATTAGCACAACATCCTACATAGCATGAAATGAGTATTAAACAATTTACATAGTCACACAATATAGCATAATCAGGAAAGATGGTACCATGCATCATTATATTATTAGCATCATAAAACACTATCATGTGTATCCAGGCAAGACACATAAGCTCAAATAGGAAAAACAATCACCAATGTAATCTCGAGTCTACAACAAACGTAAACAGTATCCACATAGAACAAAAAGGAATAGTATCATGAGGGGCACTACATACGCCACTTTTTGGACCACATGATCCTACACTCACCCTAATTGGGTATCTTTCTTCTCATTTCCACTATTTAAATTGTAATCTTATGGCTTTTAGCTTAGTGAAGAAGTCTTGAATAGTGTCAAAATTGGAAGGGATTAATCCTATGAGCTCATTCTCTAGTTGATGAACTTTTATTTCATCCTATCAACCAAAGATGTTTTCCAATGTATTCCATGCTTCATTTGGTGTAGAGGTAGTGTCAACATGAAAGAGTAAACCTTCATATACAAATATACATCAGGTTTCAAATATTTAATCACACTTATTATGTTGTTTGGGATTTTTCACAATTAATGTTGGTTATATTTCAAGACCAATTGTAACTGTATACAATCCTTACTTCAAGTAGATTTTCATTTTAGATTTCCAATCAATATAGTTGTAGGTTGTGAGAATAGGAATTGATAATTGATAATTTTAGAGAAAATAAATAATTTTTTGTTGTTGGTTTTTTCTATGCAAATATGATAATACAAAATGCAAGAAAGAAGACACATAAGGCACCACCTCTTTTCACTAATTTCATAAATCACCTCCCAAAATCACAAGGTTAGAACTTTATACTTAGTTTTTTATACAATGTCTTTACCATATTACAAGTTCTTAGGGCCCAAACTAGCCAAAATATAAACTTTCAATACAAAATGAACCTAATAAAGATTTTAAAAAATAAGATGTGTGGCTAAGTAGTTCTATCATACAAAAGTTTTCAAAAAATTATTCTTTTCAAAAAAATAGAGATCTAAGGAGGAAGATATAACCTGCCAAATTTAAGAACAACAAATATTTTCAACCTATAATTTTTGAAAGGCCATTATTTTTTACTGGAATCAATGTGGCTATAAAATGCTCATCACTAGCTTTCTATTATCTATAAAATTGACTCCCAGAGTTAAATTTTCCTTGTCAAAAAATACTCCTTGTAGGTAGAAAGAGGACCAAGTGGTGGTGGTTTGGAGACTAGAGGGTAGAGAAACTAGTGGCTAGTCACTTATTAATGATGATATGGTAGTTGATGGTAGAGTTGACTTAGTGATTAGTATAGACCACTAACAGTTTTTACAATAGTTACAAAATTGTAAGAATATTGGTGATATGACTATGCTTGTAAGGACCTAAAGGTGGCCCACAAGGGACAAACAACTAAAGCATAAAGCCCATAAAATTTTTAAAGTCCTTAAAATATTATGCTACAAGGCACTAAGTGCCAAGAATTAAAGTGCTTATGCATTATTAGTTTTTTTTCTAAATCTACCTTGGACTACATGTTGGGGAGGCCATATCACCTTATTGACCAATTTCTTTTCCTTGGATTCTCCCAAAACTAGGACTAGGTGTGTTTTATATGGAAATGAGGGCTTTAGGACTTTTCAAACTTAATGATGAGGTATGTTTAGCTTGAAAAAATCCTTTTTATGAATAATTTTCTAGATCCATGCTTCAAACCTCCATTTTTTATTGTATCGAATGATATCCAATTATAGAAAACCAATGACCATTTGTAAATTTTTTGAGCCCCGTAGATGCAATAAAATAGGTAGAAATTATTCCAAAATCACTAAAAAAAATGTAGTCACCAAATTAGAGAAAAAAACACACGTAAGACCATAAAGGAAATAATCTTCCTTTAAACCTTATGTTGTAGTGAAGAAGACATTGAAAGGGGGGGTGAATCAGTGTCTTAAACAAGTTTTAACTTTTTCCTTGAAAAATAATTGAATGATTTATGCTCTTAATATTTCAATGATAAATACATTCATGAATTGAATGCAATCATTAAATAACTACAATAAGAAATATTAAAGAAGACCAAAGATAATCATAGTCTTGAAACACTATCATATCAAAGTGATGAGACCGTAAGACAAAAAAATTGACGAGTGGAAAATGCTCTAGGGGTAGAAAAACCACTCTAGAAATGATGCCTCACTGGCTTAATCTAAAAAACTTTCAGCTTACAATGCCTCATTGGAAATACTATCTCACAGATAGATTTCAAATGCCTCACTGACAATACTATCTCATTGATAGATTTCAAATGCCTCACTAGCAATAAAACAATGCCTCACTAGCTTTTCAAGAATGCCTCACTGGAAATGATAACTTGTGCCTTACTTGCATATATATTTTAATTACAAACAATAGAGAAAGTAAGATATAGAGGGTTACTCTGTTTTACCGTATAACCATCAATTTTAGATGACCAATACATTAATATCCTAAAAAATCATAATGGATGTATTCAAAATATTAAATGTATTTTATAAATTATTTTGTATTATAATTCCAAAATACCGTCTCAATAGATAGATCTTTTTTTCCTCTTCAATTTTTTTTTTCACAGTTTCAAAACACTGCTTTTTATATTCATCTTTTACTCTGCCAATCAAAATAGTTTTCAGTTATAGAAACTACCCACAACAAGAGAACAAAAAATGACCAATAACAGGAGAAACAAATAAATTTGTTTCTTTTGCAAAGATTACCAACAACAATCAAAATAAATCTTCTTTGTGAAGAAAACAAACCTAAACACCTATAGACCCAAATAGGCATTTTAAAATAGTAACCAAAATTAACCATCTAAACTCCATGTCCATTTTTCTTTTTACATATCAACTGAAGAATCAACAGTTTCGTCAAAAGAAAAAAAAACTGTTTACAACTGCATGATTAAGCCTTCAACAAATAACTGTCAAATAAGAGAAAAAACTAAACAATATTGTTAGCCAGTGTATTCGAGCTTTGTCACTTCAAGCTACCGACAACATTCCACCTGATCATTGCAAACCCTGAACATGCTCTTCATGTGATTTTGTGCCTGTCATGCCCTAATGAGGGCTTTGAAATAATGAAATATCAAATGCCTTTTACCAAGCTTTGGAAACAAGCTTTTAAATCTTTAGTATACCCGATAGCTTAGGATAACTTTAACACATACTTAGTATGCCCGATACTCATGAGGAGTATAAAGTCAACAAATGCCTTATGCAAGAGATGTTGACCATGTGAAACAATATATGGTATAAATACCTTCCCAATTTCATATGTTGATAGTAGTCAATGCAAATACATTACGTTAGAAGGTAATAAGAATGGTGTACATAAAAAGACTTTATTATTACCTTGAAAAAACATATGAGCCAATCTGTAATCCAAGATCAGTAAAGTAATGTTATGCCTTTGGAGAAATAGCATTATCCAAGTATCACCAAAGTTTAATCAAGAAAGCACAAGACTTATGCACACCAAAACATATTATCCCAATATGACAAATATACAAACTAAATATTTCACTATCATGCCAAGAAGTCCTGTAGCTACAAGAGCACTTTAGCATTTGACATTAATGCCAACGTGACTTGGGGGTCAACACCCTACTATTTCTTTAGATCATCTGAAGGTGCAAGAGAAAAATATAATAGGTTTTTAAACAAACTATATGCAAAACTAGTTAGCCCTTGAATCTCTTAAATGAGGAAATTATAAAAAGTATCCTAGCTCTAATTTCTCTAATACCATGCTAGAATATGAAAGAAAATTTAACCTCAAAATCTACTGCTATGAATAGAATTATATGATCTTTAAATTGAAATGATCTATTATGAAATTACCAAGAAAAATTTAGTCTTTGAGAGAAAATAAAATACCTCTCACTATTTCTTTACCAAATAGGAAGGAAAGATAACTACAAAAATAAGGCATACAATAAAAAAACAAGGAATTGCTTATCTAAGTTTCTAAATATATGAATATAAGAAAAAAATTCCATGAATGTGTGTTTATCCTACCGCAATTAAGTAACTAAAATAAATTACCTAATTAAACTTAAAAACATGTGTAATATCATACTTAGGATAAAAATATCCAAAGTAATAAATATTACTCTAGCAATTTTGTTGGCATTCACTTCTATATTTTTACTAAGGTTATGATTTATTATAATGTTCTTATGGAGATTTAGGTGCAAGAAAAGATAGACACATCTACATGAACTTTTCAGTCATTGTTGGAACACCCAATGTATGGTTACCAAAGTCTCATCAACTCTTATTTCTAGCAAGGGCTACTCTCCTCCCCATAGACATCAAAATGGAGAGCATTAGAATGTCAGGGAGGTCATAACTCTTAGTCACATGCTTCCCATCCCCTTTAAGGTGAGTGAGGGATTAGTTTTCTTATGGTTGGTCTTAGCCCTTTGTCTACCTTCAACCCCTTCTTAGCCTCACAATTGAGGAGGTTCTAGATGTTTGAACTCTAGCAAGTTCCCTTGACTTGCATTGGCCATTTCTCCTATTGATGGTATTTAGCTACCTATATAGGAAGAAAATAAAGGATATGTGATTACCTTTTAGGAGCTTATTCTTGATGGTATGAACCTATTTAATGTATGGGAAAAACTAGATGACTATGAATATGCTCCACCTCCAAATAGTGTAGCTCTCACCACTTAGTGACTTTGTTTTGTGTCTTTCGATTTATCGATTCAAATTTGACCCCACTTAGACCTTGAAGTGTCACTTCTTGCACCCACCTTTTTTCTTGAGTATGTGTAATATACTCTTTTTATACAAATAATATTAAACATTTATTTATATACAAAAAATATACTATTTATACATATATCATTACATAAAAAATAATCTAGCCAAAATATATCTCAAACTCTATTTAAATGGAAAGTATGTAATTTCCACCCTATCTTTAACTATTAAATAAAATTAGACTTTGAAGAGTGATATTTTTAGTGTCCACTTTATTTTTTATAAATTGTATTTTAATTCATATAATTTTTATAAAAATAAATAAATATCTATCCAACAATCTAAATACACATTTGAACATTTCTATTAATTAATTAAAATTAAGAAAAAAACCCAATTTTTCAAAATTATGTTTTAATTACTTTTTATTAAAAAAATCTATCGCTTTCCAAATTTAGGAACTCGTTTATGGAATGACTAGAATTAATTAATCAACCATCCCAAGAATATTGACACTCCAAATTCCTTATTCCAAATTTAGAATATTCAATAGCTTGAATTCCAAGCAGATAACAAGCAGATAACGAGAAAGACATCTTTGCCACATGACCTCCAAAAAAATTAAGTCCTAATTATAACGACAAAGACATCAGCTTTGACACGTGGTTTATAATTTAGACATAATTATAAGGATTGTTCAGTGTAATTTTGTTGCACTAATAATAGCCTATTGACTGAGCATATACCTAGACATCCAATCGTTTGTAGAAAAGGAGATAAATTGAACTCCAGTTTTTTTCAAACCTAATCGCCGCCTTACCGTCATTCGGGATGTTGATACCTGCGCCAGGCTCCAACAACCAGCATTCCGTAATCTTGAATCTTATAGGTAATTGTGCCGTGTCCAATCCTGTGGACAAAATTACCTATAAGAATCATGCCGTCAAACCTGTAGACACAATTACCTGTAAGAACCATGTCGTTATGTGCAAGACGTAAGATCCTATTGTTGACTTAGCACTTTGACATCGAATCGTGTGTACAAAAAGAAGTCAAGTTGAACTCACCATCTTTTTCAAAACTAGCGCTTCGGTGCCGTCATTGGCTGATGTTGATACCTTTGATGTTAATACGTTGATGTTGAATCGTTGATACCAGCGCCACTCACCCACCACCCAGCATTTCCCCAGCATTTACCTGATGTTGATGCCTAAAGCTGGTTGAGTTGGTGCAGGGAACCCAGGAGATCAACATCGACAACCCTATATTAGGAGGTACGCAATAAAAAGAATGTGTGATTTCTTCAACAGACATTGCGGATTGTTCTTCACCGAGGCATTCTTCAATCAAGGTCCGTATTTCAAATTGTGGTCTGACTTCTGTAATTTTTTCAATCAACAGTGTAATGCTTGAATTCAATTAGTAATTAAGACAACATACTTAAAAGGAAACGTTTCATTGTTTGAGCATTATGGTTTGGGAT
>VDFB02274350.1:52683-65706 GCA_007258455.2 Sequoia sempervirens | reverse complement strand
TACTATTAGTGGAAACTATCTTTTGCCAATATAATTACAAAATTACCATAAGAACATGAATATGCTGAAACTGTTGATGACATTGATGCCTTTGAGTGAAATGTATGCTTGAGTCTTGATCTCTTGTCCTTGTAGCTTATTTTGTCACGGTCTATAGTAGATGTCTACAAAAGGGAAATTTGTAAAAGAGGAATTGATGATCCGACAATAACTAGGAGAGATGTGAGGGAGAAAGGGATAAGAGTTGTGTACCTTCACTTATTAGAGACAATTGTAATAGAGCTTCCTCTTCTTTCCTCATAATTGTGTATGGATGGTTTTGTGTTTTTTAGTATCTCTCAAAGGAGAACATTGGCTGAATGCGAAGGTCATTCAACGATTTCACTTTGGATATAGTTGTAAATGTTAGTCCTTGTCGTTCTATTTTCCCAATGTTGATAGTTGCTTTGTTTAGCACCAAGCCTTGGGATTTGTGTATGGTAGTAGCCCATGTCATTGTGAGCAAAATCTACTTGCGACTACCCAATGATACAGGTATTATCGTTATACTTTTGGGGTCATCTTCATTCCATGGTGGCCCACTATAATTATCAATCCTTGCTACAACATACATTGGAACATCTAGTGGTTTGGAACTAGGGATGTAAACTATCTCAACAACTTCACCTAGAGCTCCATTTACAAGTCCTGCTTGTGTCCATATGTTGGTTGTGAGCATGATGTGTTGCCCTCTACAAAGCAATACTTGCTTTTCAAGTTGTTCATCAGTAGTTGCATTATCTGCTTCGGTCTTGGTGTTGGTTGCAGTACTTATTGCAATTGGATGGTTCAACAATTTTAACATTCTTCTATTATGTAGTCTAACTAAATCATTGGTAGCAAACAAGTGCATTGAATTGTCGAACTGTTCTTTTTCGCTGGAGGTGAGATGCTTATTTGTGCATGTCATTAGAAGTTTCCAATCCTCCTATGTTGCTTCTGTGTTTCATATGTTTTACAACATTTGACGAAAGTGTCTTTTTCCTGAAGTCTCACCTTGTTGACAAAAGACCATTTCTATGGTGACAATTGTCATGAACTGGCCCTAGAGTGTGTTTACATGTAAGTGTGATGTGTATATAGGCTTTTCCATTACAGGCGGTAGCTGTGCAAGGTCACTGATCAGTATTATTAACACCCCACTGAAACATAGATGTTGTCGATGTGGGAAGGCCTCACGTAGCCTCACATCTATCTTTAGGAGTAACTTTGGTCCTATGAAGCTCATCTCATCAATCAACATATATCTTATGTGTTTCATCTCTTCCTGAAATGTTGTTAATGCTTGGCCTTGCAATGGGTGCATTTCTTTGACATGAATCTGAAGCATTGAATGTATAGTTGATTCATGTATATTAAATGCAACAACCCCTGTAGGAGCTAATGTGAGCAGTTGGCTCCATTGGTGCAGATTATTACTCTTGAGTGCTTTTCTTATGCGAGCAATCAAGTAGGATTTTCCTGTACCTATTGTTCCTTGAACAATCATGTGCAATGGTTTATCTAAGTGATGTTTGTTGTGGTCAATAATATGTGTGAGTGCTAGTTTTTGTTTGGGCGATAATGTATAGTCTAGGACATCATACTTACTTGGAACATGCCTTTTATGGCTGCATGCTTTTTCCATGTTTATGAGTTGTGTGGCAATTGCATGAAGCTCTTGGGGCATTGCAAATTAATCCCATATGTAGTTGCTATCAAACTCGCGCCTACCAAGCAGCTCAAGTTCATTTAGGCTTATGTTGTTTGAGGGGCCCATTTGTGAAAGTAATTCCCATTCATTCATTTCTATTATGTCCCTTGTGTCCATCTCAATTTCATTTTTTGGTTCTTCATCCTCGGTGCTTCCTTCCAATCGGATGGTGCGAGTGACATGCCATACATCATATTTGGATGCACTCATTTGCTTCCAATTTGCAATTATTGTATCATTAGTGAGCCCTATGTCGATTTCCAAGCTTCAGAAGTGTTTGTACAGTAGTAACTCGCTCCAACAAAATGTTTCAAATTGGTTTGAACCCTCCTTCGGGATGCTATAGAACTTTGGGAAAACATTGACAATTGCTTTTACCTTTCTTTCTTTCCACTTGCATCCCTTGCAACTTGCAAAATAGGAGAAAGATCGTGCAGATTCAAGTAGGATTATTGTATCCAATTCTAGAGGTCGATTAATGTAGGAATGAAGGTAAATAGGTTGTAGGTGTCTTTCATCTGTTCCTCTCATTATTTGATGGAACATTTTTCGTCCAACATTCAAAGATGTAAAAGGTCGATTACAAACAACAAGTGGCGATTTCTGAAGCATATGGCATGTTTCTTGTGCTCCAATATCACGCTCTGCCACAACTTCTGTCATTAATTTTTGCTATGCTACAAGGGTTGGATCATCTATTTTTTGGGTTGTAGATATTCTTGCTAACATATCAATACAAGTCTCAGATGCTTGCTCTACTTTTGATGCATATTTGGCAATGTATTTCAGAACAAGTGCCCGTGAGATGACAGGCTGGCAATCTATGTTGGCTCTCCATATTGAAATCATTTATGGATTGTGTATGTTTAACCTATCATCATTCCTTGCAGGTTCATATTTTTTTTTCCCATTGTTGTCATGTGATAAGGTAGATATAATTATTTTTTTCGATGGAGCTTTTTATCGGCACTCTAGTTTTTTCCCCTTCTTTCGTAAGCATGTCCCCTCTTTACATTTTGTGTGCCTCTAGACACGGTTGATTATCTCTTCATAGTCATGAGAGGGGTTTGTAGAAAATATCTTGGATGTGTCTAGCAAGCATGGATTGTCTAGTAGAGATCGATATACTGTGTTGTTTTTGCAAGATGCAGCGCGAGGATTCCAAGCACTGACATATTTGTCAAAGAATGTTCTTGCCTGTTCAACTGCTGCACTGTCGTCCCAATCAAGTTTATCCATGTCTGGTGCATTTTGGAGCCAAAGGAATCCATATACATGTGCAATGCCCCGATGTTGCTATAAGTGTGGAATAAGTATGAGTAAAATAACACTTCTTAATAAGACATTATATCAAAGATTCAATAATTAAACTAGTTTAAAGCAAGAATCTACTGAAAGCGTCATATTGTTCCCTATCTCTAAAGATTTATCAAGTCACGGGGCTCTAAGCAAGAATTTGAGTGCTTTGATCATCTGAAATGGCGCATATGCCTGATGAAATGGCACTTTTGATGTTTTAGTGCTTTGAAACTCTGTTTTAGCGCTTTCAAGTCAGATTAATAAAGTTTGTCAAATTTATCATTGATTTTGTCGATTTCGATCATGTCAGCTATTGGTTTGATATGATTGATGATCCTAATCAAGTAGATGATGTTCGACCTCATGATAGGCGATGTCTGATGATTGATTGATGATAATTATCCTGATGATAGGTGAGGAATAATTATAGTTTGATTGATGAACCTCATGATGGGCGAGGTTGATTTGATGTGTTGACCTCATGATTGGCGAGGTTGAATGATGTTCACTCATGAGATTTAATCAAAAGTCTCACCAAGAGCTGATTAGTTTTGATAGGATAATTGATGTTTGATGTTTTGACAAAGAGTTCTGACTTTGAATATTTCATGTTGATAGGAGGCTTTGACAAACCTCCAAATTAGAGAGTAGTTTCCTCAGACGTTTGATTTGATACCACAGCTAGCTCGACCTAAGTCAGCTATTATTGTACGTTGTGGATTGTCCTCCTTATTAGATATGCCCCAAATTAGGATTAATCATGGTCTCCTGACAGCTTTAGCGGAGAGGTGGCATAGCGAGCGTAATACCTTCCACCTAGCTACCGGTAAGATTACAGTCACCCCTGAGGATGTCTAGCGGATTCTACGAATACTAGTTGTCGGGGATATTGTTGTCTATGATTCATCAGAGCAGGGCTGGACTGATGCTCTTCAGAGAGTGTTTCAGGATGATACTATTGTTGGATGTTGGATTCTGTGGCGTGAGATGGTTGATGCTTATGCCACTTTGCCGACAGTTCTTGTTGGGTTCATTCAAGGGTTCCTTTGTCTTGATCGCAGGTCAAAGGGATTCTCTATTGGTTGGGTCCATGTGTTGGAGAGCATGATTTTACACAGGACAAGATATGCTTGGGGAATGTGCATGCTTGCCCATCTATATCATGATTTGCATTCAACAGTCTACCTTGGTGGTCGGAGTTCATCGGTCATAGTCACTTTACTTCAGGTGTGGGCATGGGAGCATATTGTTGTCACGCGTCTAGTTATGGTGAGGCAGCGTCCCGCCAGGCAGCCTTATGTGCACATATACGTAGGTCGACTTACTCAGCCTAGACTAGGTAAGTTGGATCATTGGAGGCGAGTATTGGATGATATGGAGACTGTGACATGGCATCCATATTTAGATTGTGAGCACTGGGACGATGATGATGTTCAGTTGCCATTTTTTTGTCAATCATTTATTCTAATTGGGCAGACACGGTGGATTTTGGAGAGATTTCTGCTTAGATGAGTGCTATATCAGTATGGTATTGTTTAGGGCATTCCCTAAGGTGTTTCCCATTATGCTCATCGATAGATTGATTCTACAGATTGGGGGCCCAGTCTGTCTTATGATGCAGCATTGCAGGAGTTCTAGGCTCTACAGCCTCATTTTTGGGAGATTTGTCTGGATATTGTTGAGCCACCGGTTATAGCCGATTATGCCGAGCTTCTGGTGCTACATCCATTTCCATGTATTACTATTCCTGGTGAGCCTGTAGGACCCTAAATATGCATTGGATCAAAAACAAAAACCCTTAGTATTGTTAGTAAACCAAAGCAAACAAAAGATCCCCTATAAGATTCATTTAATCACAAGAATGATGCCAAAGAAACAAGCAAAACATAGAAGGGCATCATCCTAATGATCAAAATAGCATCTTATAGTGGATTGGTGTCACATGTGCTAGTGACCCTTTCCCAACCCTTGATCAAAGCTCAAGTTGTGTAAATGATGGAGATGATGGAGTGAAATGGACAAGATCAAATCTCAAATGAAGAGAGTAACCTTGCATAAAATTGTGAGATTTGTAGCCTGATAAGAGATGAAGCCTCTAATTTTATAGATTTTCAAAAGCTAAGTGTTGAAAATGGTCTGGCATCGTGGGACAAAGATCAAGCCAATAAGATAAGGCCACTTGTCAAGGATGATGCAGGCCACTGGTTGTGCAAGAGCCTAAAGAGTGCCAAAGGAGAGGGAGAATTTGAATTCAAATTTTGTAATAAATGCTGAGTTTGACCTTTGAAGGACATGGGTACATGTATGTCTTCATAAATGCTCTGGGTGTACATGTCCACTTAGGGAGATTCAACTTGGAGAATATTCTCCCTTTATGCCAAGTTGAAAATAAAGATTTTGATAAATCAATTAAATGCAATTTCATGTGCAAGTGGCCAAATCTAGAGAATGCAAGTGGGATGGGATTAGCATTAGATCAGGATTAATTAGCTAGGATGATGATTAGGATGAGTTTGACCTCTTTGACTTGATTTAGGGATTTAAATCAAATCAAAGTGAGATGAATGATGATTTGAGATTTAATTTAATCAAAGAGATGATGATAGGATCCAGTTTGATTTATTTGATTTAAACTAATGACTTTAGGAGATTGATAAATAAACTTGATTTATTTGTCGAATGGATGCATTATGTCAATTTGATTTGCCCATTTGTTCTCTTGAAGCAAATGCACTTGTTGCATTGGTTCAAAGAATAAATCCTGCTTCAATCAAAATTCTCCTAAAAAATTTCTAATTTTGAATGCCCCAAATGAAAGAGGCATATCACTGCCCCCGAGATCGGGTTTTAAAAATATCTCGAATTTGAGGGTCGATCTCGATAAAGAGGTTCAAAATGGATGGTTATGGATGACGATGCAAATGATATGATTTTAAGATGCTTAGAATAACAAATCTATATTATCCTAAACAACTTAAATAATGATATGATATGAGATGGATGAGATTGATGATGTGATATGCTATGATTATGCAAATGGATGATTTATGAGATGCTTAGACTAACAGATCTATATTATGATGATGATTATGCACTGCATGTGAAAGGATTGATGTTTTCTATGATGTATGATATGAATGATATGTGGTATGTCGACGGGTTTGTGTGGATGCAAGATGGATGCATAATGGATGCATGATGGATGCATTGGCGATGCCTTGGTGATGTTATGTTAGCACGGAAATGAGATGATGACAAGAGGATCCAACAAGTCCATGATCGGTCGAGACTTTATTAGAGATGATGATGATAGAAGATGATGATTTGCTTATCAAGGATTGGGATTTTCAAAGGGTCACTTACTTTATGTTTGATAACACACATAGGTATGATGCATCAAGATATCAAGAACCAGGATGGTGTTGTACCTAGTGTGATAGACTTTGACTCAACAAGCAGATAGGAGTATTCTTGTTCACACTTGACATACGGAAACCTTGCTAGGGCGTACCTAACAAAGCAAGTATTCGCCAAGTTATATTACAAGAGCATCCAACAAGCACAGCAGACAAAAGATAATGATCGCTAGTTCCATTCCTATCTCTAAATCCTTCTGCTCTATATCGAAGAGGTCCTTGGAATGAGCACAATAAGATAAATCAAAAGAAAAGATCAAGTGCACAAACAAGTCAATGTTCTTCATATCTCTAGCCAAAGGGATTTGTTTTGATAGGATAAGATCCAAAGTGATCCAAAATGATGCCCATTGTCAGAATGATATATCCTAGGACATGCATTGTATAGGATGATGATGGTTTGATAAGTTGATTGATAGGCTATTGATATAAGGTCAACTGACATGTTTGTGATTGATCAAGAGTTTGATTTTGTTTTAACAGTTTGTTGTTTCGATTTAGATTTTACGATTGAAGTTTGCCATTGGCTGACTACTTCGCGATTGTTTCCTGGCTTGTGTTGCCAAAGGACGAAGGTGATGATCGGGCCATTGGCGGATGATTGATTATTACAGATGAAAGCAAAATGGAAAGCGGATGGATTTTTTTCAACATTTTGGATGTTTCTTTTAACATCTTTGAAACAGTTTTGAGGCTAATTTTGGATTTGATGTTTTTCGATGTCTTTGGGTTTTGAGATTTTACCAAAATGTTTTGATTTTTTATCTTTCAAATGTTTTGGATTTTGATGTTTTTTGAATGTTTTTGGATTTTGATGTCTAGGGGGCTGATCAAAGATGAGCCTTGCCTACGTTTAAGCTCAGAGACGGCGTAGTTCGGATTCCAATGTTTTTGATGTTTTTCTAATTTTTGACTTATTTTTGGATTTTTCGATGTTTTGGATGTTTTTGGATTTTTTGATTTTCTAATGTTTTTGGATTTTTGCATGATTTTGACGATTTCAATATGGATGTGTGTGATGATATCAGTGCTCTGTTTGGGATTTTTGTTGAAAACCAAGCTAAGGTGGATTGATCGGATTGATGGATTGATGATGATGATAACATTGTTGAGGATACACAACAATGCAATGATTGATTGATCAGGATTGATGACGATAACATTTTTGAGGATGCACAAAAATGCAAGGATAGTGTTAAGCAACACAATGATCGGGAAGGATATCCCATGATTATGGATTGATTGGATTCGATTGATCAAGCTTGATTTGGAACACAAGTTGTTCGAATGATTTGATGTGTCGTTGACGTGCAAATTAGATGTGACTGATATCGATTGTTTGGATTGATGTTTGATTGAAGATGGAGCTTGATAAGGGATGTTAATTTGTCAAAATATGCCATGGGCTAATGATTCAAATTTTTTCTCACAAATGCTTTGACCAATTTTGTTTCATGTTTGCCAATGTTCGGATCACCATAAGTTGGAGGATATAGATCAGGATTTATTATCGAAGCAAGATGCAAATATCTACCCCCAATGTCTAGCAATGTATGGAATGTCATGAGTGGATGCTTGGATAAGTGTATGGATGGATGGATACGCAAAGGATGCCAAGGATTATCTTGTGATAAGATAAGGTGTAAGGATAAATAATGCTCATTTGGATAATGCTTCATGGCTCAGATAACATAGGATAGGATAGGATCAATGAAAATGACCCATGTCATGATGTTTACCATAAGCAAGCATAAAGTGTGCTCCAAAATTTCATCAAGATCAAGATAACTTGCATGATGGACGTAGATGGATAAAGATGGATTGGATAAATGGCTTATGGATGGATGGATTTATTATGGATAAGATGGGATGGAATGCTCGGGATTTATTATGGATGGATGGAGTTGCTTTTCATCCGAATCGCACACGATGCCTCGATTCTACCACGGACGCCTCGCTTTCCGTGTTTTCATCATGGTCTTGCCCAGAGCGCCGCCCATGCGGTTTTCACTAGAGGACGTTTTTTTTGTCTTTACTATTTTCAATCATTTTTCTGATTTTTTTGGATTTTCATATTTTTTTGATTTTTTTGGTTTTTCTAAAAGATCTATGCCGAATCAATTCTCCTGTGGAAGCGAATGAGATGCCCCTATCATCTGTGATCCCGCTCAAGGAGTCGGGCTAAGTTAAGATAATGCAGCACTTGAATGCAGCTTTTGGGATTCTTGATCTGCTTCGTCGATACCAAAGTTAACTCTATCTTTATGCGTACATCGCAATAAAGTTCCTTCTAAATCCTTATGATGAAGGGTCGTTGCCAATACATGGTTAATATGAGAATTAGATATCATGCATGGAGGTGTGGATGGAGGCTTAGGATAAGAGATATTGGTCGGGATGCTTGGGAACCTTTGACTCTCCAAACTTGGGAAGATGAGCAATGATGGGTGGATAATGGTAGTATCAGTGGAATTAGGACCAACCGCTGATACACTTTGTAATGCTGCTTGAAAGCCCTCGCTTTTGGATTTTGGGTGCATTATCTTTGATGGATACCTTTCCCTCTTTTAGTTTGCCCCACAATTTCTTTGACTGATGGACTTTGATAGGGATGATCTTTCTTTGTATTTTTTGGTATCCATGCGTATTTGATTTTTCCTTCATGCTTGGCTTCCTTTGCTTTGATAACGTTCTTTATACTTTGATTTAACACTTTCCTTTGGTGTTGGTCCCAATTCGTGGATGGGGTGATGGATGGATGAAGATTCATGGCATGGCTGGTTGTAGTATTGACACTAGTTTCATCATAAGGATTCTTCGTGCTCCCTATGTTGACGTTTGCTTGAGACGAAGTTTCCCCTAGTATGGTGGAAGTAGTACCTTCATGCTTTGATTTCTCCTATTCCAAGAGCTCTTGTTCAATAAGTGTTCTCTGATAGATGACTACCGTAGTTGACGTTCTTTCAATTTGCTGCTCCACTAACTCTGGATGTTCTATCTGACTTGTTTCCCGAAATGATAGTTTGATGATATCTTTATTCATGATGTCCTCAACTGAAGTTTGGGGGACATACTCATCCTCGATGTTTAATAACCCGCTTGATTGTAGGAGTTAAGAATCGGCTCTTTGTGTAACACAATCTTGTTCTAGTCAAGACTCCACGGTCCATCCATAGAAAGCATCTCATGGGTAGATGGAGGAGTATGTGCTACATGGATATGATCATCTTGTGTGGATAGGAGAATATCCATTAGATCATTGTAGTATCTTGGAGATACAAATTTTTGATCTTGATTTATTTTGGGATTGCTTTCGATATGCTTTGGATCAAGCTCTTGACATGGGTCGATTTCAAAGGATGGATCACTTACAAATGGTGCTTGGATATCTTCATTATACATGGTAAGTGGCTCAATATCCTCAAGTGTCAAGTTTAGGGTTCTTTCAGTATCTGTAACCATGCGGTCAAAGGGGATCAACATGTTTTGAAAAGGACCATTACTAGACTTTGGTGAAAGATTTTGATCATGCTTTGGAATAAATTCTTGAGATATGTCCTCTAACTCGTAAGGCGATGTAGAGACATTTTCATCATGATCATTGGTTGATGGTTCGTGCATTATGTCAATAGGATCAAATAATCCCAACACTCCTTGAAAGAGATCACTAAAAAGTGGCTCTTGATGTATGGTGAGTTGATCATCGGATTGTGTAGATATATCTTCAATGTGCTCCTCGATGGAGAGGTTTTGATCATTGTTTTCGACAATTGCGATGGAGAGATTGTGAATGTCTTTGACCATAGCATCAAGTGATGTTGATATTTCTTGAATTGGCTCATTGTCGAGTTTTGTTGGTGGATTTTGATCGAGATTCAAAAGTGACTCTCGACATATGTCGATTTGATCATTGGATGAAGTAAATGTGTGCTTAGTGATGGATTGATCTTGGTCCTTGTTTTCAATAGTTGTCATCTTTTGTGTTTGTGCTCGTGTTGGTTGGGTAGCTTGAGAGGCTTGGGCAACTTGAGAGGATTGTTTCACTTGTTTCACTTGTGTTGCTTGTTGCATGGCTAGATATTGTTGGTATCCCTTTTGAAAAGCAGCTTGTAATGTCGCGTTGTATTGGATTGATGTGGTGGAAGTTGGTGGTGGTGGGGGTGGTGGTGGATTTAGAATCATGTTGGATGTAGTGACAAGTGTTTGAGATACGCTCGGAGCGATCATGGTAGTGAGAGGTTGAGATGTGATGGGTGTGATAGTGGTGTTTGGAATGATTGAAGGGATAGTGATGGTTGGAATGAACGAGGTGATAGGTCCTTGGGAGACCGTATTTTGATTTGGGATCAATGTTGTTTGATTAGATACCATCCATTGGTGTGATGTCGATGGTATATTCAAAGGATTTGTCGTGATGGTTTGATTGATGTTATGTGGATTGATTTGATATGGATTGGAAAAGCCAGTGTAGCCCCTAAACCAAGGAATGATGCAGGTAATGGTGGTGGAGATTTCCCTTGGTGCAATGCCTCAACTATTTTGGAAAGTTTCGCAATTTGATCTCGCCAAATTTGTTCTTGATTTTGATCTTGACTCACTTGAGATAGTTGATTTGGCTTTTGTTTGAGCAGATTTGGGATGCCTACTTGCGGTTTTTGAATGGGATTATGGGAAAATTAACTTTGGATAATGTTCTGATTTGGGATGATGTTTAGATTTGGCATGATAGGATGAACATTGTTGGTATTGGGAATCATTTTTCCAAAGTTTTCCGAGTTAGGATTCATGTTTCGAAAACTTGCACTTGGTACATCCACATTTGGTTTGTAGGGATTTGGTGGAATGACATTGTTCGTTTCAAGGCTCATGCATTGATTATTCGATTGGTGGATTTGTAGGTTTGGACCTAGATCTATCATTGGGAAATGTGTTCCAAAGTTTGACTTGGGCACACTCACACTTGTTGTTCTATTGACATTTTTCGAAGGTAATGGTCCCATGTATGGATTGTATAAGTGTGAGTTTTGATAATCAATCGAAATTGTAAGGCTTTGAAGATTCAATTGATTTGGATTACTCAAGACGTATGGATCAAGTTTGTATTACATGTTCTCCTTGTGTTTTGACCTTGTTGACCTCTAAGGTTCTTAGGACGAATGACGATATGAAGGACGAAAGGTGTAAATGATATGAATGATGAATGTTTAGGGACTTTGTATCAATGCTAGACTTAGGGATTTTGATTTCGATTGTTTGATGTGGATGATGAACTTGTAAACCCTAAGATGTTGGATGTTATCTTAGGATGAACTTGTTCAAAGAGGTGATAATTTAACTAAGTGTGCGTGGAAGGATTCATCCAAACACACCTAACTAAACAAATGATTTTGATTTGGTTTAGAAATGTACCCAAGTCTAGGTAATGATGTTTTCAAAGCTCTTAAAGTTGTTTGGTGGGATGATGTTGACAAATGTTTGAGATGGATGAGGTGTTTGATTTGATCCTAAGAGACTTAGAGAGACTTTGTTTACTAGGCCAAGGTATTGAAGAACACACTTTTCTCTAAGAGCAATCAAAAGACCAATATGACCAAGAGATATCAAACACATGTGTGGGGTCCAATTCGTTATCTTTGCTTAATGAGTACTTTTTACCACAAACACACTTTTTGATTAAAGTTTCAAACTAAGATGTCTAATGTCTTAATTTCTTTAAAACCCCACAAGATATTTTATGTGGAAATTCAATGAACTTAAGGCAAGGGTTTTCCTATTGTTTACTCAAGAAGACAAATTGAGGTATAATCCAATGCTTAGGAACCTCTAAGGACGTGAATCCCAAGGGAAAGCAAGAATATATGGATTGAGTCAATGATATTTGTCTTCAAGAGGGGTTTGAAATTTTGAGAATCATGTTGAATGTTTGTTTGCAAAAATGTTTTCGGTGCACACCGGTGGTTTTCAAACGAAAAACAATTACAAGCCCCATGGATGTGTAAGACAATATTTGTTGAATCCCCACTTGGACAAGTCCAACACACCTATCTTTAAAGAAATGGTTAGATGCTTGACCCTTAATCGGCTCCTCCACCTGGCCATTAACGCCAATCTAGGCGCTCAAGCATCAACACCCATGAAACTCCCATGGCATGCTTTCCATTTCTACTAAAGACCGTAGTGGTGGGCGGCCGTAACAACCGCTCTTGCACCAACAAATAATGATTAAGATTTGGCAAATTCCTATAATATGGGTTCTCAGTGCAAGGACTTTTTCGGGTTGTGGAGATTGGACCCATAATGGCCAGAGTCCCTTTTCGGGGATCCATCTTGGTTTCCGAGCTAACCGCTGATAATGGTGCATTTAACCAATACTCCACATTTATATCCCAAATTGAAATACTCTTTGGCTTTAGAGGTTACTGGGCCAGAGTTGTTCCCTTTGGGTGAGTACTTTTTCCTATGTGCCCTCTAAGATAAACAAAGCAAGCAAAGACAATAACCAGACCGATCACTCATGGCACAAAGAAAGAGAATGTACCCTCAAAATGCCCCTCTACCACACTCGCACAAGATGTT